>BJBW01004950.1:0-10408 GCA_004320125.1 Scolopax mira
AGCCTGTTCCAGGGCTCCATCACCCTCACCCTAAAGAAGGTTTTCCTCATATTTGAGTGGAACTTCCTATGTTCCAGCTTGAGCCTGTTGTCCCTTGTCCTTTTGCTGGAAACCACTGAAAAGAGTCCTTCAGCCCACCCTTTAGATACTTATAAACATAAATGAGGTCTCCCCTCAGCCTTCGCTTGTCCAGGCTAAAGAGTCCCAGCTCCTTGAGTCTTTCCTCGTAAGGGAGGTGCTCCAATCCCTTAATCATCTTGGTTTCCCTACATTGGACTCTCTCCGGTAGTTCCCTGTCCCGCTTGAACTGGGGGGTCCAGAACTGGACACAGTATTCCAGTTGTGGTCACCAGTGTAGAGTAGAGAGGAAGAATGACCTCCCTCAACCTACTGGCCACACTCTTTCCTATGCAGCCCAGGATCCCATTGGCCCTCTGGGCAACAAGGGCACATTGCTGGCTCATGGACAGTTTGTTATCCACCAGGACTCCCAGATCCTTCTCCTCAGTAGTGCTTCCCAGAAGATCCATCCCTACCGTGTATTGGTGCCTGGGGTTCTTCCTCCCCGGGTGCAGGACCCTACATTTGTCCCTGTTGAACCTCATTAGGTTCTTCTCTGCCCAGCTCTCCAGCCTGTTCAGGTTGTGCTAGATGGCAGTAGAGCCCTCTGGAGCTTGGTATCTTCATCGAATTTGCTGAGGATACACTCTGTCCCCTCATACAGGTCATTTATGAATATGTTGAACAGAACTATGCCCAGTATTGACCCCTGAGGGACACCGCTGGTCACAGGCCTCCAAGTTGACCCCACTCCATTAATGACAACCCTCTGTCATTAATGTCAGACAGCCAGGACTCTCAGACAACCAGGACTCAATCCACCTCACTGCCCCCTCCTCTATCCCACACTTCCTTAATTTTTTAATGAGGCTGTTGTGGGAGACAGTGTCAAAAGCCTTGCTGAAGTCAAGGTAGATAACATCTTCTGATCTCCCTTCATCTAACCAATCAGTTACAACATCATAGCAGGCTATCATATTGGTCAAACATGATTTACCCTTGATAAATCCATGTTGACCAATACTGGTAACTTATTGTTCTTCAATGTGTTTGGAGATGACGTCCAGCACAAGCCGCTCCATTATTTTCCCCGGGTCAGAGGTGAGACTAATTGGCCTGTAGTTCCCTGGGTCCTCCTTCTTGCCTTTTTTGTGGACTGGTGTGATATTTGCCTTCCTCCAATCCTCAGGCACTTCTCCTGTTCTCCAAGATATCTCAAAAATGATAGAGAGTGGCTTAGCAATAACATCCACCAGTTCTCTCAGCACTTGTGGGTGCATCCCATCAGGGCCCATGGAATTATGGATGTCTAGTTTGGCCAAGCTTGGTTCATAGTAAATCATAGACTCATAGAATCATAGAAATAAAGTCCATAACAAGAAATACCTTTAATAATAAATATGCAGGCTTTTATAGGAACTGTATATATACTTCTAGTACTAGTTTAATTACTCATGCGGTGTGCAATATTTCAGTTATCCATTGAAGTATAATTAAGTTTTTACTACCTGCGTTTATGCTGAGGTATGAATACTCTTAAACACCTTGAACAAAAGTGACAAACAAAACACTCTCGCAACTGGAAAGATGAAATTGGAAAGACTGAAAATGGGTGTATTGGCAGAATGCTCCGAAGGCTAATTATTCTTGCTTCAGAGGGTGTGATAGGTCTCCAGAGATAGAAGTGTTTATGTAGGATGTGGTGTGTTTTTGTGGGATACTGCCAATCTAGTGGTTTCACCCTGTGTATCCAGGTATATTTCTGTGATCCACATGACAGATGAGGTCAAGCTTTGTGCAATTTTTTTTTTCTCTGGTGTGAAACTGTATAGGTCAGGGTATGTGCACACTGTGTGGTCACCAAGATTCTCCCCCACCAGTGTTAGATGGATTGTGCTATATAAATTTGAAATGTCATAAGTACTATAGGGCAGCAAAATAAGATATATTAATTCAAAATTCCTCTTATCTTTTTCTGTAATTTGATGACATTTCCCCCCTTAAGTAGTTCTGAAAGCATCTCAACTAATGATGTCTGAATATCTCTTAAGATTTGAGCATTGGCTGAAGATTCTTTCATATTTGAGTATTGCTAAGTTGTTGGGTTTTTTCTGTGCTGTCCAGCATCTAGTAGGAGCTTGTGATAAGGTTTTCTTTGCTTCTAACAGCTGCTGATTTTTTTTAATACTGGTAGGAGTGTATAAACTTAAAACTTTTGTGAAATGTGGCAGATGGCTTCAAAAGCTTTGAGGGAAGAAGCGCATTCTTGCCTGCATGTCTGAAGTGTGATTGTATAAGACTTGTTTCCTTAAGATATTGGGCTAAATGAAAATTATGAAACCAGATAGAGTAAACCATTAGACTGTGAAAGTTTTCTTTTTCTGGTTTTCACATTGTCTAAGCTACTTGCTACCTGTATTTTTTTCAGATAACGCCAAGCTGTCTTCTACTGAAGAATGTTGTCTTCCAAACCGAGGACACGGCCTCTTCTCAAGTCTAATCTGCTTTGGTAGGCAGATGTGTTCTCTCTTTCCTAAAAGACTCTGACTCAAAAGTTATGTGCCTGACCTAATTATTGAGTCTGGAGTCACAGTGCTCTTTAATGAGGCTCCTTAGCTTTTAGCTTGTAACTAACGGTGTCTGTGCAGTTCAGGTCACGGGTGTATGAGTACAGGACTGTAAAGACATAGTTAGAAAGTGATGTCCAAGCCATAAATGTGGATTTCATTTGAATATGTTACAAACCCTCCATGTTTGAATGCCCAAACTTGCTACCGTGCTTTCATCTTCTCTGTAGAGGTTGTGGTCACATACATTGCAATGCCTCTCAAGCAGTAAAATTTTTGCAGTCTTTTGAAAATCCAGCATGAAAACATTATGCCCTGATGTTCCTTCTGTACTTGACATGATGTGCCAGTCCTCCTTCCTGTACAGTTTCTCCTTTCTGCCACCAGCAGAAACAGTGGGACTGTGCACAAAAGCCCGAGCCTGGATGTTTCTCTTGCAGCCCTTTGTGGCACTATAAGCTGTGGATGTTGGAGCTCACGTCCCAAAAGCTGCTTTCAGTGACTGCCTGCCTCCTATCCAGTAATGCACTCCCTGAACCTTGTTCATGTTACCTCTGTGTTCCCACTACACAAGAGATGAGGTAGAAAAGAGCTTTAGTTTTTCTTCAATCCATCCTTGAAGTCAATGCATGATGGACGTCTCTTCCCCCTTCCTATGTGAGGGTCTCATCTTACTGCATGGCCCTTCGCAAGCACTCTTACGTCTTCCTAGGCTCCAGCCTTCTCATACCTTAAGCTCCACCCTACAAGCCGTGTTTTGTTGCTAAACCCTCAGCAGAAGAACCTCATTTACGATACGTAATCTTACAATTTCTGTGCCGAAAAGCTGTATTAAAATATTTGGGAAGTCAAGTAGGCAAAATTTAGGAAAACCCCAGAAGTTTGTCGTGCAAACTTGAATTCAGCCCCCGCCCAATGCCCGTGAAAGGTCAGCACTGAGTTCCAACAGCCTTGGGAGGAGGAAGCCAGGCACGAGATTGCTGGTTCTATTTCTTCTCCATGTTGGAGAGTGTGACACCACTCCAACTCACGAAGCGAGTAAAGGAGCAAAGGGGAGGAATTTGTTTTCTGCCTCAACTTCAGGCACCAGTTTACTTCGTAATGCTAGGCAAGCCCTGTAAGTGACAACTTGAGATGCAGCTGGTATCTATGCATTTTGGGGTATCTGTGTATTTTGAGGTACCTACAGCCTGGGTAGCTGACATGCCGAGCCCTCACAAGATGAGCTGTAAGAGCAAAGCTGGATCAGGATGCTGGAGGTAGACATAGAATTATTACATTGAAACTTTAAAATGTTTGAAATTCAACTAATGAAAAAGATATTTTTTTTTTAAGAAAGCGAGCATGTTGTTCAACCTCACATATTTCTGATTTTTTTGATTTTTCTGGTTTGTGTCTAAGACATGGAAGAATCTAAATGCGCTAAGAATGGAATTAGGAGAGATTAGTGAATTTTTCAGTGCAATAAGATCTGCATTTTTTTCCCTTTAAATATTTTAGACTAAAAGTTTTGACAGCTGCTGCACGTAACAGCAACCAGCATTAATGGGCTCCTCTGTCTAGCCAAGGACGTACCTCAGAGCTTTGAGGTAAGACTTTCATAATGGGAAGCACTGAGATGCTGTTGGTAGATATCCTAGATTAACTTACAAGGAAAAGTGAGAATTCCATACAATAAATACTGTGGGAAGCCATTAACTCACAGGGATACAAATGCAAACACTTGTTTTGCTTTAATAGCAAGGTATCCCGAGATGTCTTCAGTGAGGGAAGAACACCATACATCGCCAACAGTGCATGTGGAAGAAAGTTAATTGTTGAATGGCAGGCTATAATCTCAAATTTTTCACTTTCAAATATCTGTATAAACAAATTCTTAATTTTCTTTCCTTTTTTTTTTTTTTTTTTATTATGGGATGTTAGGTAATTGCCTGGGTAACTGGTTTAAAATAGAAGTTTTTTTGTAAGGGTGGTGAAGTACCTTCACAGGGCAGTTTTTAACATAAGCATTTACTGAGAGGACCATGAGTTTTTCCCCTATGCTTTAATCAGAGTATTACAGCGTGCTTTCATGTGCTAACCCTGCTATATTGCTTATGTTCAGGATTGATATTTGACTTACTCTGTTAGGTCTGATTTGGACTTGGAACCCTTTTCATGAAAGGAAATGAGAGCCATCAGCTTTCATTTTTCCATCAGCTCTATAGACTTTGAAGCCAATCATCTGCTTCATAGGGAATTAACAAAAGGGGGAGTGAGCATAATAGAGTCATGATCATTAAAGTCAGCAGTTTGATTGCTGAACAGATGAATGGTGGATGTACAGCCTCTCTTAAAAAAGAGTAAACCCGTGGGGAGTAAGGTAGTAGCTGAAAGGTTGTGTAAGAACAGAGGCAGCCAGTATGGAAAAGGTGAGAGCACAGTAGAAACAAACCTTAGTGCTCATCATCCTATCAAATTAGCGTTTGAGATGATGGTGGTTGTGAAATAAAAGTAGGCTGTAAGGTGGGTTTGCTATTCCCTGCTGGCTCAGAGTAACATTCTCATGGGTTAGAAAGAATGCCTTTGTCCTGCTCTGCTTAATTAGCTTCCAAATTGGATTGAGAAAACTTGTTTTTTGTGCAGAGTAAGCACAGTGAGCAAGTACCAAATATAAAATACATTCATTTTCTGGCAGAGACACAGACAACATGGCTACACTGCTGGATTTGCACCTTTGTATACACTGGCTTTTGTAGGCACTTCTGTCACTTGCTGCATGCTAAGATACCAAGCTTATTTCAACAAGCTGAGTGTGAAAAGCAACATTAAGAAATCTGCAGGGGGATTCTTCTGTCATTTAGTGTAATTCAACAGCTACAGTTACAGAGGGCTCATCAGGTCACACAGCTGCTCTCCTCCCACCTCCTGCAAGCCCTCCATGTCCACCAATGCACAAGGTGTCAGTATGTAAGGTCTTCTGCTCTACTTTAGAGAATTGCATCCACAGGTGCAAAGAAACATTACAAATTAAGGATCTGACTTTGCCTGGCTATTATTTCCAGCCTTAAATCCTGGAGGACACTTGCAAGAAACCCTGGGGATGCTGTCAGAAACAAGCAGATCTTTTGTTCATTGCTGAGGAAGTGCTGGTGCAAAGCTCTTCAACCTGAAACTAGAATTCAGAGTGCCCAACACAGCTCTGCCAGGTTGCTGGGCTTTATCTCCAAGTGGCAGGAAGCAAGGACATTTAGGATAACCTTGTGGTGCCATGTGTGAGGGATGCTCTGCAATAGTAGATTCAGCAGAAAAGGCAATTCAGCACCTGCCCTATTAGGTTTTACTTTTTTATAGTCTTCCACTTCTCTGTGAGCTGTATGAGAGTGTATGTGAGGGATATTTACTTTTAACAACTATTGCCATTTAGTAGGTCTTTTTAACAACAACAAAAAAACCCCAAACAAACAATACATGGTGTTTTTACAAATAGACTTATAACCAGGTGTTGTGGTAAGCACATTTTCTATCTTTATGAATGTGAACTTTGTCTCCTACAAGGCTTGTTGCAGAGAGCTCATGAGTAAAAACCAAGTTTGAATCCCCACAGCTCCCAGCTGACACCCTGTCTGGCAAGTAAAGAAATTCCAGATGGTGCAGGTTTTCTAAGATAATTGAAGATTTTGTTGATTCTACCCGTGAGTGTCCTCTGTTGTGTCCTGCTGGACAATGATCCTATTACTTGCTTTTCAGAGCATCCCAGTGTGGAGGTGACTGGGAAGTCAGATAATCCCGCTCGTTAGTGGTGATGCTGCTTTCTAAGGCTTGTGTAAACTTTAGTTTTTCACTAACTTTTTCAATTAGTGTAATGCTCTTATTTAAAAATAATTTGGATGGAAATATTTCCTCAAGTAAGTGCTGGAGATCAAATTTCTTACCGGCTCAGTTTTGAGGTGTTTTTTGACTCTGTTCTCATTCAGGCTCAGCTGTGTCTGATGTTATTCTACTTAAGGCAGTAAGAGCCCTGTACTTGATGTGGTTACCCTGAATGTGCTCAAAATCATGTGTGTCAGAAAGTAAAACATTTATGAACGGGATGGCTCTCAGCAGGTGGGCCCGCAGCATGAGGCTCCCCCTTCACCAAGGATCATCCCAGCTCCCCTTCGCACGTGTGCTATTTTATTCCCTTTCCCAAGTGTGGATCATGCCTTCTCAGGGAACACCTGGAAGCACAAAGACATCGCCTGGCTCTTGGAAAGTAAAACAACACAGATGTGCCAGCTGGGATCTTGGACACAAGGAGCTCAGGTGGTGCAGCAGGCTCCTTCTTGAGGTAATAACATCCACTTCCACACCGTGGGACGGAGGGAATCGAGTAACTCTGGACAAGAAGGAAACGCCAACTCTTCTTCCTCACAGCAGCATAGCTAGTGCTTCCCCCCAAAGGTGGCGCAGAAGTTCCTGCACTAAAAAACCACTTTCTGTGTTGTTCTGGGCAGCCCAGTAAAACCACAGGCTGCAGAAGTGGGTTTTCACGTTGCACATGCTGGTGTGAATCATGTACTTCCTTCCAGCCGGGACCCAAACTCCCCAGCTGTGTCCCCAGAGCTCCACACCACATCGGTGCATGGAGCAAGGAGGTTCCTGTTCATTCTTTCAGAGGCAACTCACTCAAAATAGGAGCAAATACTGAGTCTTAACTTGGCAAGAGTATGTAGAGCTCTTTGATATCCCAGTGATTTAGCTTCCCCTCGTTTAGCTTTCACCGTACTTTACGAACAAAGAAACGGGATCAAAAGCAGTTGTTTGACGTTGGATGCCTCAGTTTTCACTCTGCTCCTCGAGTTGGATGTTAGGGTTAAGATCAGGCAGTGCGTGAAGGTCTTGACTTAACGCCAAATGGGGTTAGAGAAAGTTGTGCTGTAAGGTGTCCACGGTGGCCTGTCTGAGAGCTGGAAGGAAAGTAGCCTTAGCTCTTCACATCCCCTCCAGCGAGGGGGTGGCTGCTGAGCATCCCTGAGGAGCAGCCCCCTGCCACAGCTGTGGGGGCTGCCCAGCCAGGCTGCAGCCTCTTGGAAAGTGGCCTTTAATGTTGGAGCTTCCAGCAAGCCAGCCTTGTATTTTCTAGTGTTGACATGTGGCTTCCAGACTTTAAAAATCCAATGCATGTTATGAAAACGCACGAGTGTTGAATTTGAACCATGTTTTAATAATTTGGCCACCTGTACAATATCCTAATAATCTTAAAATAGAGAACTTGAGATCCTCTGTAAAAATTATTTGTAGCAGATGTTAAATCTTTGGTGTATTCTACACATTTACACGCTGGGGGACAGATATTAAACATTACCCTTACAAAAATAACCCAAAACATATTTATTTCAAAGAATTAGAATGGTTCATAGCAGGAAGTGGATACAGGAAGTTTCATCCATTGTTGTGGTTAGTTTTAAAGGTGTGCTCAAAAGGAGATGGAAAAAAAAAGTTTCAGTTGTTACTGCAGTTGGATAAAATTATTTGACTGTTTAAAAGATAAAAAGCCTTTTTTAAAATATTTTATTCCAGCAATTTTCTCAGCTGTTATTTTTCTAGCCTGTCTTTCTTTTTTCTTATTATTTTTTTAGCACATGTCAACTCTCTGACCTTAAAGATGTAGTTATGGGGCACTAAATCCCAAGTGTCAAACCCATTCTCTGATGATTGAAAAATGACCAGAACTGGAAAGCCAGAAATAAAAAACTTGCTGGCAAGAGGCAAACCTTATAATCTGATGTGACTGGGTAACAAGTCTCTTTAGCAGCAGAGCGAAGTGCTGCTTTTAAAGATAAAGACATTGTTGACAAGCAAACGCATATACAGAGTCTCCGTTGATGTAGCTCACTCCAAGTGTGCAAACTCTGAATGGCTTCCAGAGACCGTGCTGCTTTTAAAACATGACGACATTTTGGGTTGTTTTTATTCGCCTCCTGAGGTTTTGTCTTTACCTTATAACTATACGGGTACCTTTTCTTTTCTTTTTTTTTTTTTTTGCAAGAACATACATAAACTCTCATCACAAAGTTGCATGTTTCCAGGAGCTAGGGCTTTCAGGAGATCAGTAGATGTGTCTAACCCAGCAATAGACCTACCCGCTCACTCAGCTACTGCCTCTTCCTCTTGTAGGAAAGATCACCTCTGGCTGCTCCGGTTTGGAATAAATACCACTTTATACACTTGCCCCACTCTCCCAATTTCCCTTCTCCTCTTGTCCACCTCCCAGCCTGCCTTCTCTGTGCTGGCATCCTCCTCCCATCCTTGCGTTTGGGAGGTTTTTCACCTCAGGTGTAGGGCCAAGCTCTTGTTTCTCTCATTCACTGAGAAGACTCCCAGCCTTTCCCCGGTGCTGCTGAGTTTATTTGTGCCGGCAGCAAATTCTGGAAAGAAAAAGCTGGTGGAGGGCTGTGAAGTGCAAAGATAAAATATCAGATTGCAAGCAGCTGGTAGGGCAGACCCAGGGGGTGTCGCTACAGGCTTTCCCTGAACATCTGCTCTTTCTTTCCTTCTTCTGCTGCCATGGGAAAGACGGGGTGATGACTGGCACCTCGGTGACCAGCTCCAGCTCCTTTGGTGTCTCCAGTGATGCAGAGATAGAGAAGCAAGCGATGGGCACCACCTCTGGGCTGGGAGCTGAGCAGTGCCATC
Source organism: Scolopax mira (assembly GCA_004320125.1). Taxonomy (NCBI): domain Eukaryota; kingdom Metazoa; phylum Chordata; class Aves; order Charadriiformes; family Scolopacidae; genus Scolopax; species Scolopax mira. The sequence goes on from BJBW01004950.1 coordinate 9,285, forward strand.
CCTGTCCCACCGCAGCCTGTTACTGGTCTCTTAGAGAGACACCACTGGTTGTAGGGGCCTCAGTTCTACGTATTTTTGTCCAAAGACAATTTGGCCATAACTTTTGGAAGAGCAGAGCATGCACAGGCCTAACTGGTTTGTCTCACCTACTTCAACCTCAAGGAACTAATCTGGGACGAGGAATGAACTCAACCTTGGGCCAAAGTTGGTGTTTGCTTAAAGAGCAGTGTGGGACAGTCTGGAGGCCGTTGGCTAATTAAAACGGGAAGTTTTGCTCCATTTTCTGAATTCACAAAGAAAATAGGAGCATCAGTCAGTGAACTGCGCTGACTGGTGTATTTGGGGGTTGCTGCTGAAAATCTGGTTTAGGGAGGGAAAAGCCTGAGTGATGCTGCTGCTGGAGCTCATAAAGATACGTCTGGTGGCTTCTTCTGCAGCAGGTCTGGTGTCAACCTGGATGTGACCTTTCCGTTTCAGGAGGGGACCGGAGCATGGGTGTACAAAAACAAAAAAATAAAATATTTGCAACTGGAGACAAGGATAGAGCAAACTTTTCCTCTGTTATCATAAATCAGTGCAAAACGGTTTTTTTCGTGATTAGAATAAAAATACATCATCCTGCAGCTTTGTGGTGCATGAGGTGATGTTTAAATATGTGATAGCCTCTGCTTTATCCTGAAATAAGCTAAAACTCATGTCAAAGGCTTTTTCTTGTTCAAATTATAGTGAATGTAAACATACATGGGTATATATGGACTTACATGATCACTTACAGGCTTTAGGGCATGCAAATGTTAATTTACAGTTGCTGAGATTGTATTGAGAAGCCTTTGGACACTTACAGCATCCGATGCTTTTGTATGAAATAAGTGTTGTTTTTATTTATTTCACCTCCCCTATGAGGACAGGCTGAGAGAGCTGGGGTAGTTCAGCCTGGAGAAGAGAAGGCTTCGGGGAGACCTTATAACGTCCTGTCAATATCTGAAGGGAGCCTACAGAAGAGCCAGAGAGGGACTTTCTACCAAGAAGTGCAGTGACAGGACAAGGGACAATGGTTTTAAATTGGAAGAGGGGAGATTTCGATTAGACACCAGAAAGAAATTCTTTAGTGTGAGGGTGGTGAG
>BJBW01004950.1:10453-26774 GCA_004320125.1 Scolopax mira
CTGCTCTGGTGGGAGGTGTCCCTGTCCACGGCAGGGGGGGCTGGAACTCGATGATCTCTAAGGTCCCTTCCAACCCGAACCATTTTCTATGACTCTATAACCTATATCTAATCAGCTGCTGTATCCCTCTGGATGCTGCTTCTGCACAAGATGCTTCTGTCCTGGAAACATTTCAGCAGCTCATTAGAGGCACAGAATGTGGCCTTGGTGATGGGCAGGTCGCCAGAAGGACTGTGCCACGGCGTGTTCCACTATTTCCTCCTTTTTTCTGCCCTCAGATTTGAACAGGTGAGGATTCCTCCTGATTTTCCTGCTTTACCAACTCAAGCAGAATAACCTTGGAAAGTGACTATTTGCCGTTTACAAAAAGCTTGTGGGAAAAAAAAAAAGCTTTCTTGAAAAAAGTTGAAAAAAAAAAAGGAAATTGAAGTTGGGTGGGGTTTTTTAATTGAAGAGTATAGTTTGTTTAGAGGTTAAGTATTCGTTTTCAGTGTGGTTTTTAAAAAATGTTGTTCTTTAGGCTCTGACAAATTTGGCCTTTTTTTTTGGTTTTGGGGGTTTTTATGTTTTTTTTGGGAGGGGAGTTAGTTGGGGGTGGTTTGTTGGTTATTTTTTTTCCAGGGGGGGGTATTGTTTTGTTGTTTTTTGAATTTTTTGGTTTTCTGGGTTTTAGGGGGAAGTTTTTTAGTTTATTGGTTGAGGGGTTTTTTTTTTGTTTGTGTTTTGTTTATATTTTGGGTTTGGGTTTTTTTGTGGTTTTTTTTTTTTTTTACTTTTGGGGTTTTTTTGGCTTTTATTGTTGGTTTTGCGGGTTTTTTTGTTCTGGTTTTTTTTTTGTTGTTTTTTGTTTGGTTTTTTTGGGGGAAGTGGAGTTTTTTTGGGGGGGTTGGGATGGTATTTTTTTTGTTGTTGTTTTGATTTTTTGGGTTTTTTTTGTTTTTTTTTTTAAAAAGTAAAGGTATGAAAGCAGTTTAGGTTAAAATGTCCCGAATTGGGGGTGTGGGGCGGTAACATCTCCACGTCCTTCTGTCAAAACGATGATTAAATTCACGCCAAATTCGGAGAACTCTACTGATTTCATCCCGCTATTGTTTTGTTACCCGCCCCCCCCGCGCCCCCTGGCCTTGTGTCTCTCCCCGGGGGGGCGGAGCCTGGACCGTGACGTATTCAAGGGGGCGTGGCTCCAGGCGGGCATGCGGCCGCTTGGTGGCGCTGCAGCCTCGCGGCAGGCGGCGCGTGTCGGCGGCCGGGCCTGAGGCGGGCGGGGACCGGGGGCGGCCCCGGGGGTCGAGCCCGGCCCCGGGCGAGGGACCCGCCGTGGTAGGAGGCGGCGAGGCTTCGCTGGCTCCTCCGGAGGCTCCGTCCGAGGGTGGGGGCCGGGCTCCCGCGGCAACGGCGAGCCCCGTTTCCCCCCGGGCCGGTGTGACCGGCCGCTCGGTTCGTCCCGGAGCTGGGCCCGTGGGCGCCCGTGGAGCTCGAAGGTACCGTCCCAAAATATCAACATTTGCCCTTTCGGTTGGTTGTACGTGAGCGCTCTCGGGAGACAAAACAGCCGCAGGTTTCTTTCATAAGGTCTCTCATAATATCTCATTTTGGGAAGATATATTTTTAATTTTTCCCCCCCTTTTTCAGGGATTTGTGGGAGCAACTGCCCCACAGGAGAGCTCTGGGCACGCAGCCTCCCCGGCTGCCTCTCGGGCCCAGGTTTCCCCTGCCCAGCTCCTGCCGTGCTCTACCTTGGTGTTATTTCTCAGTGCCACCCCTCCGCAGCCTGATGTTGTGGTTGGCAGGGGTTTTTACAGCGCTCTGCTTCTTCTGTTGCCGTGATAACATAACGGCGTGCGCCGTGTTTTTTCAGACCCCGGCCCGTTTCCCCATATGGTTTCCATATGGGAACATGCTGCTCTTGTTAGCCACCTTCGAAGCGGCCCGTCAGCCAGGTCCCCGCTCAGAAACAAATAAATTGTCTCGTGTCTACTGTATTTCCTTTCAGGCCACACTCTCCACTTTAAACTTGGCAGCGTTTCAGAACAATCAAAATCCAATCAGCGGCCGTGCTAACTCCATATGTTTTATTTCCAGATCTGCACCAGGCGGAGGAAGCCTGAAACTATTTTCGGCGTGTAGCCGTGTTTAGGGTGACATGCCACAGATCGCACTGCACGTTTTCCACTGGCTGTTACCCGAAGCCCCGCTCGGTGGAGAGAGGCGCTCGGGTTTCGTGCAGAAATCTGTGGCTGGCCAAGTGCTGCAGAGCAAATTAGTTTTCCTGGAAAGTGGAGCACCTCTAATAGAGAGTGAAATGAATGTAAACTACAATTAGTTCGATGTGTTGGAAATACGCCGGGGTCCTCCGGGGCTCAGACTTACAACATAAGCAAGCTTGACAGGTTACCTTTCTTTAAATGGTGTTTTAAATGTAGTGATTACCCCTGTCATGGGTCTTCTGGCATGTTCTGTTGGGCTGCGTGCTGGAGCCCATCACTTAGTCTCCTTCTGCTTCTAAAAATCGTGCAGCCTGTGTCTGGATGTAAAATAGAGTGTCAGGAGGAATGTGTTTCTCCAGCAGAGTTGCCTGGTATCCCCTGGGATCAGGCTTCTCCCTGCAAGTTTGAGCCGAGTCTGTTTATTTTGCCCTGATCTGTGCTAGTAGTTGGCCATGTCTGACCTGGGTTGGCAGGATCGCCCGTGTTCACTGCAGCTCACCTGCCCACGCTTTGTGGAGGTGGAAGCTGGTTGTAACAGCAGATCCACAGGGTCGAGAGTGGATGTAACTGGCTGTAACAGTGCCTGCTGTCTTGCAGCAGCTCGCACCAGAGGCAGGTTTGGTCCTACACAAAGGCTCCTGACCCAGCAGCAGGCAGTGATGAGGGAGGAGGTACGGGGCAGGGTTGGGACTTTTGTTTGCATCTCTGGAGCACAGACACCAGGAACCAGCTCTCAGAGCAAGTTGTTCCTGCTGGGAGAAGGGCTCACGTTGTGGTGTGCAAGGGGGGAAAAGTTCAAGGCAGAGTTTTACCTTGCACACAGGAAAAACAGTGTGATCCCAGAGGGATTGCAGTTCTTGGGGGAATGCAAGGAGAAGGGTGAACCAAAACTAACTGAGAGGGTGCATTTGCCCAAGTAACTACTCTGTTTTCACAGAGGCTGAAAAGCAGCAGCCGTCCCATTTCCCAGCCTGTGGTCCTGTTGCATTGCTCCATTTCCCTCTGGCTGCACGGTGAGAGTCTGTAGCGCAAGCGAAGCCCTCCATTTTGAGATTTTTCCTGAAGAAGAGTTGTAGCCCATTCCGCGAGCGTATGACAGTGGGGAGATCTTGCTGCCAAAGTGCAGGAAGCACCAGCAGAGCTGTTGAATGTTAATCCAATATTTAATGTTCAGTGGGTTGCCAGTAGTTATAAAACCGTTCATATGGTTTGATGGCTGTATACAGCTTTCCGTGGTTACTCTACATCTGGCTTCAAGAGTGATGGATTTGAGAATACCGCTAGGATGTCTGTTAGGAAACGCTGTGAGGCCTTAGGAAAGGCAATAAACCAAGATTTGTCATTGTCAGGACGCTGGCTTGAAGGATGCTTTGAAAAAGCACTCTGCGTGACCTCCGAGTGCGGAACAAAGTCAAGCTCCCAGGCATCAAAGTAATGCCACATGTCAGGAAAACCCGACACGGATGGAAAGCTTAGAAGGTGATAGCCAGCATGAGGCAAATGTGCAGATCAATGCTAATTAAGTGACTGGTAATGTTTGAGTGAAAATCGCTGTCGGACCATTCAGCTGTGGTGTTCCACGACACAAAATGCCGGCGAGCACGGGGGGAAAGCAACACTCGAGCGAAACTCCTGGACCCTGCTCCTCTTCCCCAGGCTCTCTGGAAGGAAAACCCGTCGGGAGAGGGGGGACTGACACAGGGGTGAGAGGGGTGATGCCCGCGCAGCCTCCTGGAGGGTATGGGCTTGGTGGGGGCTGGGGGCTGCACGAGCAGAGAGTGAGGCTGGGCTGATTCCGGAGGGTGCTCCCGACCAAAAAATGCTTTGGTCAGGTCAATGACAAGGGAGGGTAACGGAGATAAGGAAGAGAGTGCTCAGGAGGATAGTTTGGGTATCCACAAATTGCTAATGTTTTGTGTTCAAATCAGAAAACCACAAGGGTTTTGGAGTGTTAAAGTAGGCAAGACTAGCACCTACATCTGCTTTTTCTAATTTTTTGTGGGTTTCCTTTGGAAGCAGAAACATCCTCCCTAAGGCATGCAGCACCCAGACAATTTTTACTGGGTAAACCTTTACCTCTTAACTGTTAATGTTTATGTGACAAGGGGAGGGCAAAGCCAGCTTTGCACTCTCACAGGAGGACAGAAGTCCGGGGGAGTTTGGGACACTGAAGACGAGGGGCTCAGATTTGTCAGCAGCAGTACCCAGTTCTACAAGTACTCAGAAATAAAACGGAAGAGGGTTTTTTCCTTTGTAAATCTCCTTTTTTCTCATTTTGTTACTCAGTCTTATTCACCTCCTGCATTCAATAAGTCTTTTCAAGCTTTTTTTTTTTCCCTGCACCTTTTGAGTCTTTTCTAACTCCTGACCCACGTCCTCTCTTTGTGAGGCATTTTCTGTTCCTTCCTCATTACCGCTGTTGTTTGTTTTTCACAATTGCCTAGCAAGCTGTTCCTTCCTTCCCTCCAGTTTTCTTGGTTTATTTGCACGCCCCAGCTTGTTTTTCTTTCTGGAAGGGAAAAACGCAGAAGCTCATGTTGAAGTATTACACAAAATAAAAGGCACGGTTTCCATCATTGTGTCCCATTGATGTGCTCAGGCTTCACCCGTTTCCTGGAGCAATGTTAGCAGCTGCCCCTGGCTGCAGGGCCTTCTCCTTGGGCTGCCCCAGGGGCAGGACCTGTCCTCTCTTCTTTTTCTCACTTTCCTCACTAGGATCTTTGCTTCTTTGGCCTATAGAGGATGGTTGTGTCAATAGGAGCAGATAGGGATCATAGGGATTAATCGTAGGGATTAATATTTTTATTTTGTTATTTATATTTATATATTTATTTCTATTTATTATACATATTCATATTTATTCTATTTGTATTTGGGTATGCAATATTTTAATTTTTTTTATTATTATTATTTTTTAAAATCTGGTGAGGGTTAGAGTATTGTGTCTTTACCTCCCTGCTGCCCTCCAGGCACCGAATACAGAAGGAGCGTGATTTGTCTGATCCAAGCCAACAATCTATTTCCCCCATTTTTTTAACCTTTTCCATTGTGTTTAAGCTAATAAAAAAACCAAACCAGATATAAACCATTTTCACTTCTAAGATGAAAGAATTATAACATAATTATTTGTTGTTAATTCAGTTATAAAGTGTTAGGTTGAATTATAAAGCCTGAAGCTGAACCCAGAAATCAAACAGTGGAGTTTGAGATGATTTTTATAGCTACATCTATTCCCCCTTGAGGAAATCATGAAGTTAAAGTTTTGGGCTTTTATTATCCTGTTTTCCCTGTCTCTTTGCTACCTGCGCAGGGAGATTTGAATAAACTGGAGGACAAGCAGAATAAGTCAACGCTTCTGTGGTGGGAGAAACTGCCCAGGACATCTCTTGGCCCAAGGAATTGTGCACATGAGAGAAGGGGAGGAATCCCTGGGAAGCAGGAGGGCAGTGTTGCCCCATCTTAGAAGTTTAAGTGCACTGGTACTTGCTGCTTTACTTTGAACCCCTGCATCCCGGTGAGTGGCGATGTTGCTGAGGGAAGTTCTCTCCCTGCTCCGCTGCTCCAAGTTCAGCTTTGGGTCCCTGCAGGGACGTTTCCTTTGTGAAACCAAACTGTGGTTTACGACGGGCATCCACGAGTCAAAGCTTTTCTTTCTGGCAGCACTTGAAAACAGAGCCGTATTTTGTTCTCATCTCTAGAACAGAATGATGTTTTTTACCAACAATTTTGTTGACATTGGGTTTTCGGTTTTTACAGATTATGCTTTTGAGCAACACTGCTGTTAATATAAGTGCACTATTTCTAATTGTACCCCAAATGAATTTAGTGAGTCCCTGCAGAAAATACATTTAAAATAGAAAAACAAGAAAGAAATAGGACCTAATTAATTTTTATGGTTTTGCCAGATGTTTGGGGGGGGGGGGGAAATAAATAACCTGCTGTTCAGTGACAGCATTTTGACTCAGGCTAAATATAATATATGAATTCAAATAGGCAGCCTTCAGGCCTCCATGCACTAGCATGTACCTAAGCATGCTTGTGCATAATTATTATGATAAGGCATACTAGGTCAATTTATAGAAATATTTTTTAAATTTTTTGCTTGCTACTAATTGTCAATGTTACAATGACTCCCATCCTAGAGAAACAGAAAGCAAATATTTGAAATATTCTTGTTGCTGTCTTCCTGCTGAAATTCCTTTCAGTATCGGTGAAATTAGTAAGAAAGAACTCTGCTTGACCAAATGATCTAGGCTTGGGCGCTCAAGTTTCCATTGACTCTAGCTATCTATATTTTCCTTTTTCAAATGGGTCTGTGATATATTTGATATCGGACACAAGTGTCCCACGAATTTAGGTGGAGAGCAAAATAAACATGCAAATGGGGTAACAATAAAACCCGGGAAATACTTATTTAGTGTCTTCTGAGTGTGTAAGGTGCACACTGAGTAGATATAGGAAGCTAACAAGCAAACCTTCTTGGGGCCCAGCCCTGTGACAGGATGCCTCTTGATGCTTGAGGATGTAACTGCTGCCCTCGCACCTCACAGGCAAACCAGTCCTGCACCTGGTGAGCAAATTTTGTGGTGACCACGAAGAATGAAGTTCGAGTTGAAGTGGCAAAAGGTAATTTTCAGCACCAGCTTTTTCCCATGTGAGTGCTGTCCTTCTGGGCTTGGCAAAGGTGTTGGCACCTCCAGAGGTTGCCTGAGTTCAGGATTTCTGGTTTTTGCTTTTCCAGGTGTGGTGAGAACTTTGGAGTGACTAACCTGGTGGCCAGGGGCTGTTAGCAGAGACCACTGAAGGCACAATGTAGCTGTCTGGAAAATAGGGAAATTTATACACAGGATATAAAAAGAGAAGCCAGAAGTCCATCAAAATGACAGGGTGCAGACAGAGCAGAGGAGAGATGGAGAGAGTCAGCCATAGCAGTTGGGCTTTCTGGCTAGGACATTTCAAGCCAGAAGAAGGTCTAATGGAAAAGGCAGGATCAGCATCTGGACTTCAGCCATTGTTGACTGGGCACTTACACTCGATGCCTTTCTTTACAGACACTCAGACACGATGGTTTATCTTAGTTTTTTCCCCCCAATTTTGTCCCCCTGTTTTCAAAAGGATAGTCTTCCTGGTAACTCCACGGTTCCTCTCTTCCCTGGGGTCCCTTCGTCTCCCCCCATTTCCCCTGGCTACTGTTTGATATTAGCACAATTCAAATGCTTTGCTGAGGTGGGATCTTGCCGTGGTGAAGATGAGGGGAGGCTCCACAGAGCTGAAGGGTCTAAGGTATGACAGGCAGCACTCTGCGTTTGTGTAGCCCTTCCTTCTTCTGCACGCTGGAGTGAAGCCCAAGCCATGTGTCTCCTTCCCACACAGGCCTAGCCAGCAACAAATAATGTGAGCAGGAACAAGGGCAAGGGAAGGAAAGTGACTCAGGGATCGCCTGTCCTTGGATGTAAGGATGGAGCTGTTGAACTTAGTGTTGGTGAACCCAAATCATAAGAAACGGGTGAGTCAGTCGCGCAGTTGTTGAATTTTTCATTCTAACATTGGCAAGTGAGTGAAAAGCTTTGGAAAAGCGGGAAGGGCTCGCTCTTGTCTTTTGGGCAACAGCAGAAAAGCTTCTAAGGGGATCCACCCTTCTGGAAGAAGGTAAACCTGATCCTGAAAGTGTACTCATTGTGCTTCCTCGGTGGAAGCATTTCAAGGGGATCCGTAAAAGCACAAATTGGTTTAAAAAAACAGGAGGAAGGTGACTGTGTATTTTTCAGCAGTGATGATGTGTTTGGTAGCCTGATCTTGATGGGCAAGAAGAGCTGAACTCACTCAGAGGGGCTTGTGTTTAGCACCTTCCGTGTCCTATGTGTCTCTGTGAGACAAGGACAGGAGAAATCACATGAAGAAAATGGTTCTGAACCTATTTTTTTTAAACTTTTGCTTTCTTCTTGGTTGTGTTTCTGTGCTTCTGGACACAGCACCTCCTTAAAAGTTAAAGTAATGTATGAGTCAGAAGTGCTGTTAAGGACCTTGTCTGTCTGTCTGTCTTCCTGCCTTTCTGCGTTTCTTTCTTCCTGCCTTTCTGCCTTTCTTTTCCTGAAGAATTTTCAGTTGTTAGGACAGATGGACAAACAGCACGAAGAGATCCTGGTGGACTTGTATCACACCAAATATCATTCTGTATTGTCTCCCGTGCAGCCATTCACACCGCTGCCAAGCAAGGAGCAGAGACTGGGTGTTCATGGCACCACTGAAAACAAGTGAAGGATGGCCAGTCACTTTTCCAAACCCTCTCAGGGATGCAGTGGGACCCCAGAGGAGGCAGCCAGGGGTTTGTGGATGATGATTGGCAAAACTGGCCACCTCCAGCAACGCACGGCTGGACTTGCTGGGTAGGCTGCCAGTGGTAAGTCTGTCATCTGTTGTTGACAGGACCCTGGGGAGCTGTGGGATAATTTTAAGAAGTAACTTGTGAAAAGTGACTGAGAAGAGGAAGCCCTGTGTTCACCAGTTAACGAATGAATGAAAGAATAGGGCATGCAGGGGCTGCAGCCACATGTGTCTTAACTTGATTTGTAAAAATTGATCCAGTCCCTGCTGCCTGGGCTGAATACTTCAGAAATGACCTGGTGGAAAGCTATAGCCAAAGGTATCTCAGGAATACTATCCCTGAAGCTTTTTGGTTGGCTAAAGAACTGCTTGGGCTTTTGTAGTCTGACCCATGTGGTTCAGAGAGGAGAGGGCAGAGGCAAGAGGACACAGGCAGCAGAGGGATGCTTTTGTCCCGCAACTTTGTGAGCAGCTATCAGTTTTGAGGATGCTGTGGGGCAAGGGGTAGGTGTTCAAGCCTGATGGTGGACTTCCAGCCCCTGAAAAGGTTGTGCCAGTGTTGTCAGCCATCCCCCCTCACCCCTGAAAGAGGGAGACCAGCAGTGCAGGTGTTGACTTGTGCCCCTTGCACCTTTTGAGGATGGAGAGACACCCAGCAGTGGGAATGAGGTGACTCTGAGGGTGGGAGGACATGTGGCCAGCTCCAGGGCACGGGCCTCCTCTTGGTGACACTCCTGCCCACCTTTTTCCCCATCCCCTTCCCTGCCAGTCCTTACAGCTGACCTTTTTTCCTTGTCTTTTTCAGCCCTGCTGCTAAGGCTGGGGAATGGGGGTGCTGGCCCCATCTCATCTCCAGAGCCCAGGCTCCTGTGCAGGGCTGCTGGTGGCTTATAGCCTCTCTGATGATATGGTATGCTATATTTTTGTGTATCCCATTTGGGATGACCGACACTGGGTCCATGGGCTCTAAAAAAAAACTGAATGGAGAGAATGTGTTCCACACTGTGAAAAAACCCCTGCCAAGTGTGGTGCTTGCCATCCTGTGTGGCTGTGGCACACGACCTCCCAGCCAGAGACACTACCTCATGATACAGGGGTCAGTGACAGTAAATCTGCGGGAGATGTGATGAGTGATGGCTCTGAAGGGAAAGCAATCTGGCTGCCCCAACCCTGGTGGCCAACGGGCTTGGCTAGTAGAGCCACAGCCATGCCAGCCCACGGCAGCTAAGCCCATCCATCCCGAAGCCAAGTCCCTTGGGCTGGCAGAGGGGGATGGCAGGAGGGAGCCTTCACCTTGCAGCTAGGGAGGACAGCAGAGGAGGTCACACTGGAGCAGGAGGAGGATGGGATATGCTTTGCAGCTAAGTGTGGACTGATGGCACATGGCTGGACAGAAGGACATGGGGAAGGAGGGGGGAGGAGCCCCAGCAGCTGGGAGGGCCCATGGGTGCTGCTGCATGACCCTTGGGGTTTTAGCTCCAGCTTGAGGACTGTGCAAGTTTTGCTGCCTCTGTATTCTCAGCAAGCATGATGGGGCTGGTCATGAGGACCACTACTCATCTGTGATCAGTCCTTTCTGTGCTTTTAGATCCTTTCCTGTGAAATGGACAACGTGTCCAAAGGGCTTCCTCCTTCAGATGAAATTCGGAAACAGAAAAAACACATGATAAGAAACTGAAAGGAACCGGGAGCATTACGTTGTTACGTTGTTTTATGAATGTGAAGCATCGGCTATAAAATCACTGAGGCTGTTTTGGCTGATAGATGGCTTTTAACCACACAGAATCAACATTCCAAAATTCAGTATGTGCTTTGGACAGCAAAGGAGCTTTTTTTTTTTTTTCACTTTTTTTACTTTTTTTATTTTACAGATAGTTCTTGTCACTCAATGATTTCAAAAGCCTTACACCAAACCCAGGTGAAGGACTGAGCTATTTCTTTTTGTAATCACCACTCCTCTCAGTTACATAGCCATTTATTGGGCATTGTTAAAATTCTGATCCTTAATTTTAATTTTTCTAAAGCCTGACCTTATCTTATGTTTCCACTGAGTGACAGCAGCAGCATAGAATTGTTCCCAACTCTGTAAAAACCAGGCTCTGAAAGAGACGCCACATCTATGTGACAAGAACAAGGCTGTGCCCCCAACCCTCCTGCTTTTTAATTGTTAATGGATTACTTTTTTCAGAGGTTGTTTTAGGAGACTCAGTATTTGGGTTTATGATTGGAGAACAAAAGTTGCAATCTAAAGCATAAACACTCAGGGAGAGAAAATAACACATAAGCAATCTGTATTTAGAGAGTTACATAAAAATACAGTTTCCATAGCGAAAAGCAAGAACACCCACCAGTGTTAGGCAGTTGGGAACAAGCAGTTTATATGCAAGCTAGAAGAAGGAGAAGAAACATAAAGAATACCCTCCAGCTTTCGTAACCGCTGTTGTACTTGGACCACGAAGGTACACTAAATGTTGCTGAGAAAACTTAAAACTTTCTCCAACTTGCTCAAAAATTCAAATCCACATCTTTCCTTGTCAGTAGCTGAGTGCACATATTTACTTGTAGGGCACTTTTAATACAGTGTGATGGAGACATTAAGCTTGAGCCTGGTCTAGTAGTCTGAAAATAACTCACCATTTGGGAGGAGAATAAAGGGTGTTAATCTCAGCGCCTTGGCTGAAATTCCTAGTAAAGTTTTTACTTCTTCATTCCCAAGAATAGGCGCAGTGTTCCTCAAGAAATAATTCATATTCAGAGTGTTACTCTGTATATAAAATTTCAGTGCACCAGTGCACAACTAATCCTTAGTAGGAAAAGTTGCCCTCAAAAATCTAGCCAACTCTGCAATACTTAATGTATATGGACTTGAATGATAGGCAAAATGTTGAAAGAATTAAGTTAAATGTAGTTCAGGGGGGAAAAAACATTAGGAAAACTCTTGGGCAAATCTTTTACAGATGGTAGACAGCTTAATTGCTGTGGTAAACTTGTCTGACATTTTTGGAAAAGATTTGGGTGCTACAGTAAGCCATAGAACCCGATGGGCTGAGGTTTAGATGTCTTGAAACAAAGATGTGCACATCTCCGTCTTAGCTGTGTTGCTAAAGTTTCACCCAGGGTTTTGAGGGTGAGGCTTTTTCCCTTCCTTTATTTTTTTCCATTTAACTCCTTTTAACCAACTTAAAAGTTGTACACGTATTATTTGGATGGGAAAGCAACAGAGGCCTTAAACGAAGTGAAAGAGGCTACAGTATTCCTCCATACCAAATGTCTTCTTGGAAAGTTTTATGCTGTACACAGCTGGACAAACTTTAGGAAAAAAAAATTTATTTTTTTTTCTTTTTTTACATGGAGCATTGTGCAGGGCACAACACTGACTGGAGAAGCACAGCCTCGGGCTGTCCGTGGAAGTGTAAAGGCTCAGTTGTGATTTCTTGCTCTGTGCTCCCCAGACTGGTGACTGAATTGGCATCCAGTGCTGGTGTGTAACGTGGCTGCTTCTCCTGTGTCTTGCTCCTTCTTCTGCAGTTCATGAGCACACGTCACTCACCCTTGTTTTCATAGATTATCACCGTATGTCTAAACTGAAGTGCCTGGGTTGAGCTAAATTGATATATTTTCCTTATTTGTCAGTGAACAGATATGAAGAGAGAGATGCAAATCAATGTGATACTTGACTCTTTCTACCACATCTACTTTTTTTATCTTCAAGCTACAGCTGAAAGATAAGAATTTATCTTCCGCAAAATCCAAAGTCCATGCTTCTCTTTCTTGAGAAGCTATTTTTTCTAGCACTCTCTTTTTATGTACACAAATAGTAAAATTTCATGTCATTCCCATAATTTGAATGGGAATTAGAATAGAATTATCATTCAATTGCATCCTTTTTTAATTTAAAGCCTACATTATATTGTATGCATGTTTGATTTTTGCTTGTCTCTTTTTTTCTTTTCCTTCTTCTTTTGACTTCTTACTAGGTAAATTCCATGCTCTCCTTGGGTCTGGACTCACCATGTGGCCTGGGATGGAGATGCCCTGTGTGTGCCATACCGTATGGATGCTCAAGGGAGTGCAAGCCTATCCCATGCTGGCTGCAGACTCACCCGTGTGTGGCTCACTGGACAGCCCAGTGCCTTTGAGGGTCTGTCCTGGGCACTACCAGTTACTGGTGTGATGGCAGTGGGGTTTGCATGGACCTCCTGAAGCCAGTGTTGCTCATTGTGTAGCTGAGTATTTCTTCCTTTCTTCTGTTGTGCCTTAGCAACTTTCTTTAATAAACAGAGAAAATATTTGTCATAATAATGGGCAGTAGGAAACAATTCTCGTGTCTCCTAGAGAATACAGCCATCATGAAAGCTCATCTGTCAGTGGGTACAGTGCTGGGATGCTCCCTGATGTAGTGTTTCGCATTACGAGTGTTGTGTCTAATAGTACACTTGTTTCACACTGGATAATTTACGCGTGTAATATTTTGGAATCGCTGGAAACTTTGAGTGAGACTTGTATCAAATCAAGTTACTGGTGTGCAAGTGTTTGCAGGTTTGGAAGTAGAGGAGTCTATTTGTGTTCTAGTTTTAGATCTTTTCGGATGCTTTCTGCTTCAACATTAGCCAGGCTGATTTAATTGTTGCTCAATTCTTTTAGCTCTTAAAAACAACAACAAAAAAGAGTTTCTTATTTTTTGTTTGTCTCAAATGTGTGTTGCTTTTAAAGCCTGATAAAGTGCTGCATATTCTGTTCCTATTGGAGGTGAGTCTGAGTCTGGTCTCTCTCATTGCATATTTCTCTCCTTTAAGGACAATCTTCCTGGATGTGAATGATCCCCTAAGGGATAATATGATTTCAGGATGAAAATACACCTGGCAGAAAAGCAGGATCAGCATTATACAGTAGTGTTATTCCTCAAAAATCATAGTATTTAAAAAAAAATCCCTGAATATTTAATTCGCTGCCTAGGTTGACCCCCTAAGATGTTGAATTTTCAGGGTTTTCCTCTGCAAGATGAGCAATTGGCACTGTTTGTTTGCAGGTCAGTGCCTCCACGGGCTGTCCACAGGAGCTTTCAGCATCCAAGGCATCACTGTGTCCCAGCAAGTGGGTTCTGATGCTGGGCACCCCAAGAAAGGGTCTGTGCTACTTTGTGATTTCCTTAATGAGGCTTGCAGAAGCCCCAGGGGTCACAGGCACAGCGAGGGGGCTGGACAAGCTGTGTGGGGCCACCAGGAAGGAGACCTGGCTGGTGGAGAGAGGGCAGCAGAGCCAGCTGGAGATGGGCTGGGGGGAAACACCTTTATCTCAGTGGTAAGGCAGTGGGAAACCCCACTATGGTGTGGGTTGAGGAGCTTTGGGAGTTTAGGCTGAGGGGGAATAAGAGCTGCCTATGGGCACCCTGCACTGTGGGTGAGTGCTGTGGGTTGGGGAGGGGTCAGCATGGCCAGGATTTCCAGAGGATACAGAAGTGGGTTACCTTCTCCACCAGCCTGGCAGAAGCCCTGTGTACATTGCAGTGTGTGAGGGAGTAAACTGCCAGCAGCAAGCTGGGGAAATGGGCCCTGCAACGCTGGTGCTGGGAAGGGGGTCTTCACCACTGGGTTTGAAGATTGTCCTGGTGAAATCCCTCCAAGGTGCCACTGCTTTGGTTGTGCAGTCCAGGCTCTGCTGACGTGCCCGTAACACCTTTCATCGAAAAGTGAAGAGAACAAACAAGAAAAAAAAACAAACAAAATGATGAGAAGATCCAGGACAGGTGCTGCTACCATTCTCTTTCTGGTTGAACTAGGAGATGCTCTTTCCTTTCTCTCCTCTGTACCTGTATCTGCACACATGCTCTGCCACTGAAGGCACTAGTTTGGGCTTCCCCGCACGCCGTGGTGTGCTGCATGTTTTGATTTCCCCTCAGAGTGTGGTGCGGTGCACCTGGAGGAGGTTGAGGATGGTGTTTGCCATGTTTGATGCAGCTAATGGGCTTTAGGAGTGGATTTATTATTTTTTTTTTTTTTGAACAATCTCAAATAACCAGCACCTTTTCTGGATGTGTTTTTTTAAATACCTTAACAACTTGCTCTTCCATCTGCTAATGTGTTTTCGAATGCTCGTTGGAAAGCTGGCTGTCCCTGCTAATGAGCTACAGCTTCTGTGAGGAGAACGGCCCTGGGGATTTTGTGGTCCTGTGGGGAACAGGTGTTTCTGTTTGAATATGCTATTGGTTTTTGCATTTTTTTCCCCCTGAATACAAAGCAAAGTGGCTGACAGAGCCATCTGAGCTCAGGCACCTGGAATATCCCACCTGTGACTCTACTGCTGGAATTTACCCACTGCCTGACCAGAGAGAGATTTCTGCTCTCTACAAGAAATAGGAATTCCTGCACAGACATTCTGATGATTAACTACAACCTTATCCATATATGCCTGCATCTGAAAAAGGCAGCGAGTGCAGGCTTGTGTGAATGGGGCAAGCATTTATTGTAGTCCTCTTGCTTTTCTTCCGTCAGCATCTCTACCCAGCAGCAGAGGAACGCCTCTGGTTGGCATTTCTCTCTCTTCCCTGTACACTGAAAGACAGTGCTGCTGCTGAGCTCGTGGGTGGCACCAGCGCCGCACAGCCTGCCTAGAAAGGGAGGCCTGGGGAGAGTGGGATGGGAACTACAGATTATACCCATAAAAGGATGAAGAAAGTGCCCTTTTGGCCATCAGGTTGAGGGGGGAACTGCTTGATGAGCAGCTCTTTGACTCAGCTGGAGCCCTGAAGGAGTTCCTGCAGAAGTGCAGCCGTCCTACCCTCCTTCAGGACCAGCTGTGACACAAAACCACAGTTTCCCTGGCAACACTGGGTGAAACCCTCCAGTCCCTGCAGTATATGGGTGTTTTGGTTTTGTCTTGAATGGGACTGTGCTGTCGAAACAAAAAGCTGTTGTTTACTATGAAAACAACGAAACCCCCTCTCTAGTCAGTGGAGAGAGCCAGGAACTTGCAGGGAGTGATTCATCCCAGCTATTTTGGACGCTGATTTCAGGACTGGATAGTCCATCTGCCACAATTTTTTTATCTCCCTCCATTGAAGGCTCTGCTGTCAAGTTCTCCAGCTTACATGAGATGAGACAAGATAGATTGATTGCTTTATCCCGCAAATGTGGGACCAGAAAGATCTCATTCCCTCTATGAAATGATTTTATGTCTTCCTGTTCTATGCCAAAATTGTAATGTGCTCGGTGGGACATACAATGAAAAACTTATTGTCTTCTCGAGGGAACCTGGTCCCATGTTGGTGCAATAAGTAACAAAATCTTAATAACTGTCTTTTTTTTTTTCCATCATTCTTCCTGAAAACAGAGACAAGCAGGTACCTCCATAAGAGTGCATGTGGGTTTAAAATGGGTAACGAGTCCATTACATCCTAGGAAGGATGCAGGAACCTGCACTTTTTTGTACAGATTAGCAGAATTTATGTAGATTTTTCTTTTTTTTTTAAGGAGGTGAAGAGTGCTGAAAAATTCAGAGAAATACAAAAGTAATTCTGCCTGTTTTTAAAAGGTAACTCTGTGATTTCAGAGAAAAAAAAAAGGCAACATCTCCACTTTTCCTCCCTCTTAGAACATGGCAGAAGATTGATCCAAGTGCTTGATAAGTGTTGTTTGAGAGTTTCAGTACCTGAGACATCACAGTTCTCCGGGACCATAGCATTTCTTTGAGAGAAAGAGAGAGGAGCTGGACTGTGTAAGCCAGGTCGTCTCCTTGCGGTGCTCTCTGATCTTCCTCTTCTCTACTTAGGGGATAGCTGATTTAAACAGCCC
>BJBW01004950.1:26929-39021 GCA_004320125.1 Scolopax mira
GGCCATCCTGTTTTTGTCTGGCCGTGGTGACATCAGTCCTCCCATTGCTCACAGGGTGATGGAGGGCAGTAGCACAAGGTCATCTCTCCCACGGTGGCCTGGCACCCTGTCCTGCTCTGCTGCTTCTCTGCTGAGCCCACCCCTGCTGTGGGTGATCGGATGGAGGCAAAGGCAAGGTTTTTCTTTCTGTTTTAGTGCTAGATGGCAGTGACACAAGAGAGTCTCATAAGTAGAAGCAGATTTTCTCCCCCCTCTTATTTTAAAAATCGTAAGAGGAGTAAACCGCTGTTTAGTAAATTAATTAATTTTCTCACGTGGTGTTGCAGATGAATAACTGCATTGAATAATGCATACATCTATCTGGTCTGCTGGTTTAACCTGCCGAGGAAGGTCTCTGCAGCAGGTGACACAGTGTATGTCGTTCCTGCTCCCTGCCCCATGTTATAAAACCAGGTTTTGCTTGAATCTTGAAAATACAGTATTTCAAACCTGACTGCTGAGCAGCTGCTGCTCGGGGCGACTGAAAGCATTCTCCATCTGGAGACCCGCAAACGTTTTGCAGA
Organism: Scolopax mira; assembly: GCA_004320125.1. Lineage (NCBI taxonomy): Eukaryota > Metazoa > Chordata > Aves > Charadriiformes > Scolopacidae > Scolopax > Scolopax mira. The sequence continues at coordinate 27,493 of BJBW01004950.1, forward strand.
GGAAACCCGTGCTCTGCTCCCTCTCTGCAGTGAGGAAGAGGGGGCACAGGGGTACGGGTGGGCATCCTGGGAGCAGGATGAGCGGTGCTGAGCCCCTCTCTCTCAGTCGCTGTGTGCCTGCACCCCCCTGCTTTGATAGTGACGTGACAAATAATCTTGTCACCCTAACAGCGCCGTGGGCATGGGGCAGGGACACTGGTAAGGAAAAGGGATAAAAGGAGAAAAAGCCCAGAGGTTTTCCAGGCACAGAGATCCTTTCCCCTTGCTTCTGTTCTACCACGTGCCTGACCTGACCAGTGGCGTTTATGCCTGAAGCCTTTTGCAGCCTGTTGCTACAATATCTGTAGTTATGAAACAAACTCCAGAAATAGGATTCCTGTTCTGCCGCCCACCCAGGCGAGGGCAAAACAGGAGGCAGTGTCTGCTGGAAAGAGCTGCTTTTAGCCACACTTCAGAGGGAATCTGAACGCTAACAGTGAGGAGGCAGTGAGATTAGCTGTGCTAAAAACAAAAACAACTTACCCGCATGTAAGACCTTGTGGGAGAGATTTCATTCTTTGCTTTTGTATCTATGAGGTGGATTTGATTTAGTACTGGCAGATTATGGACAAGTGGAAACCAGCCCGTAGTCTACTGTAAGGTCTAAATGAGTATAGTGTGCTTAGTTTACCAAGGATGTTCAAAATAATATCTCTCTGAATGGATTTCTGTTGCAGGGGCTCTTAGACAAAAAAAAGCAAACCACAAAAACCCAACAAAACCCCAAAATACCAAAGCAGAAGATGGTGGCATAAGGTTCAAGTTCTCTGTTGCTTTTCCATTTGATTCTGTGTTCATTATAGTCTCTAGTCCACCTCCCTCTGCTCTGCCGGCAAGTTGCAAAATGATAGTGTTTTATCCTGCTGTTTGCCTGTCTAGCAAAAGTTCCTTTCTTTTTAAATATGCACTTTTTGAGCATACTTGACTACTGAAGTGAATAGGAGCTTTGTAAAGGAAGCACAATATGATTCAGCTCTCGAAGGTGTGGAAATTTCATCTTTAGATACTCAGAGGAATATGTTCTGAGTTGTTTTTTCCTGTATGTACCCAAGGCACATTTAGTTGACAGCTAACGTTTCGAGCCGGATAATGAGTGTATTTCTCAGAAATTGTACACAGAGGATTTCTTATGGGTTTTCTTCAGTCCCTTCCTATTTTTAGAAGGGATGCATGTAACTCACAGTACTTCTCCATTATAATAAGGCAGCAGGCATACAGTTAAACTCAATAATTGTCAAATGTTTTATTCCTTCTTTCTACAGGTAGGGCCAAGGGACAATTTGTTAGGGTTGATTTGGAGGGAAAAAAAAAGATTTTAGCACAATGGAAGCTCACTTTGACTAGGGGTCAAATGTTAATTAATTCAATAGAAAAAAATATGATGTTTTCATGGAATTGTGGAAAGATTTGGCTTGGAAGGAATCTTTGGAGGCCTCTAGCCCTGTCCCTACATCCCAGTGTGGGTAACTGCAAAGGCAGATTGCACAAACACTTGTCCAGTTGAATTTTGAAGCTGTGGTTTGGAGGCTGCTGGAGGTTGCAGAGGAGTTTGTTACAGCCATCCAAAATTAATCCAAGATGAAATGTCTTGAGTGAATGCTGTCTCTGGATGAGCACTTTGTACAACGCAGAGCCTCCAGGCTGGAGCAGTGGCCTGAAATGGGCAGCTGGACCCTTTCATGACCTTCTAAGTCTCTTTAATGCGGAGGTTTCAGGAGCTCTGTCTTTAACACCCCGTGCTTTCACGTGGCTTCAAATGGGCAGAGACATCGTACTTTGCTGTGCATTCAGACCTAAGCCTCAGTACTCTATCAAAGCTTTAAAATGATAAGAAACGTGGTCTTTTACTTTTTATACTCCATGGACAATAGAAAATGCTTTCAAGCAGAATTTCAGCAGCCTTCTTGCTTTGACATTGAAAACATTCTTGTGCAGAGCAACAATCATGCAGCAATTGCTGTAATAAACTGTTCCATTTATAGAAATGTAAATAATATTTATGTGCTATTGGTAGTACTTAAGGCAAAATCAATGTGTGGGCTTGTGTTTAAAAAAAATAACAGAGAAGGAAGAACATGACACAGAGAAAGAACAAGCTGTTGACTAAAACTTTGCCTGTTGCAATGGCTTCAATAAACCCATGTACCAATACTCATTTTAAATTATATTATGTTTGAGACTCTAGATGAGCTGCTGATTTTTGTCAGCTTCTAATCACCTTTTTACTTTCTATGAGAGTGATTTTGTTAAAGCATGTTATGCTGATCACCTCAAAAACAGTGACTTTAAAAAATAGTCCTTATCCACCACTTTTCTCCATGAAGTGGTTAAGCTACAATCTTATTTTGTCCTGGGTCAGTCTCCAAGAGCTACATATGCATAATGATTATCAGAGTAAAACTATTAATTTTTTTTGTAAAGGTTTCTATATGATAGATTTATTAGTTAGAGAGCTCTTTATTTTTCTCCCCTCTCTTTTTCTGCTTGTCACATTTTTATTAGATTCTTCCCTTTCCTTCCTGTTTTCATTTTCCTGGTTTGTGAGGACACTGAGCTGCAGAAAAAAATACTCCCTTCAGTGGAAAAGTAGAAGTTTTACTTTTTAAGAGACATTTTTCCTGTCTTCATAATTAAGTGGTTGATCTTTTAACAAATTTATGAAAGACAGAAGTACAAATGACTGTGAGTATAGTTACTGGAGGACATAATTAAGCTTGAGATATAATTTCCATCTGTTCCTAGCTTTGTTAATCTCTTTTTTTTGATCAAAATGCTAGTGGTGGTCTCTCTTGGCAAAAGAGAGCTTCTCAGTGAAGCCTGAACACAGCAGACACAACTTATCCTTTCTGCTGTGTTTAAGAAGGTTCGATGAGAATTTTTATGTGCGGGAATTTCTTGGAAAACTTAGCCAGAAATATGACTCATGGCTTATCTTGTGAAGATCATCAAACGTAGTCCAGCTGGAGGAAGATCTCTTCAGAAACTTCTTTAAGCTTTGAGAGTGTAAATGTGGCAGGTTCTTTGGACTTTTTCATGGCTGCATGTGTCCTGTTGACTCACCCTATACACAAGAAATTATAGTTCGAGGTAAAATGCTGAGTAGGTCCATGTGTTTGGTAGGTTATAATAGAAGAGGATACAGTGATCTGCCCAGAGGATCTGGGGTTGGAACCAGGAAGGAGACAGCTCCTGTGGTGGGTATTTAAGAAAAAGCTTGTAATTTGGTCAAAGTGGGGTGCAAAGAAGCAACCTGTTACTTAATATCTCCTGAAGAGCTTAACAAAGTAGCTGAACTGGAAGAAGGGATTGCTTAACCTATGGATGAAAACAGAAAGTCATAGTATGAAACTCAGACCCAAAGTTACCAGGAGGAAGAAGGAGATCACTGACTGGAGGTGTGGTGAGTTATGAAGAAACGAGAGAAACCTTCGTAGAAGGAAAATCTTGCATTAAATTAATTTGAACAAATACTTGAAGATGCAAGTCACTGAAATAAAGTGTCTTAAATATTTAGAGGAAGGGTAATGGCCCTGCCACTAACCCATGAGTCTCACCTAACCCATGAGTAGCAGCTGTAATCATCCATGTTAAATGGCCTAAAAACCAGGCCTGTGTTAGGGAGAGGAGAAGAATGGAAACCATGGGTGTCTGCATTCCTTAGGAAATATGCTTTTCTGTCTGGGTAATTACCCCATCCAGCTTTTCAGCAATCCCTTTCAAGTTAAGGTCTTGTCTTCAGAAAAAGCTTGACTTAAATCTCTTAACATTTATGTATATCTAAAGTCATGTAGGGCTTGTAGCGAAAAATCTTTCAAGCCACCCGTATACCAGCTAATTTTGCAGTGATTTTGGGAAAGAAAAAGTCAGGGCTTTCAGTTCTCCACAGTGATCCCATTTGTTTTGTTCAGGCTATCTTGGTCTGCCAAGAGTAGAGTCAGAGAGGCCAGGAGAGAGAAGTGTTGAAAATCCAAAGGTGGCTGATCAAGCAAGTCTGATATTAGTAGTCACAGCTGGTTTTGAGACCGGGGAGTCCACATAAAGATTCTGGTCCCTACAACACCTAATGGAGGACCTGACCTGAGCCTACTTATAAACCATAACCTTTAGGATCACACATTTGAAATGAGAGAGATGGAGAAAGGAGACACCTGTTACCAGGCGTGGAAGGAAAAGCTCTGTGCATGCATTAGAAAAGACAGCAAAGCCCTGTGGGCAGGTGAGAACCAAATTGCAGTGCCAGTGCCAGTTCATGGCCTCCTGATCTTAGTGGGTCAAGTATGAGATGGTGAGCCAGTTTCTTGTGACTGGAAGGCTTATGGCATGTAGTCATGCTTGCTTTCAGCACGTCTTGGTTACCCAGAAGATAGTACAATCATCTCATTGTTCACGTGCCCGAAGAGAACAGTTAGTCTTGTAACATGACAAGACAAGGTGAAGAGGCAGGACGAACTGTTAGTTTTGTACTTTGAAATTATTGGGTAACAGCTATAAAAGGTTAGCCATTGCTTCAGATCATAAGTCGGTAAATAGAGCGTGTCATGGAGTGGCTAAATACTGTAGAATACAGCCCAAAGATACTGTTGATGAATTTGCACACTTACCACCTCAGCAAGTTGAATCTTTCAGGTTTCTGAGGGCTGTCAAAGGTCTAGAAACAGGACTTTCTCATTTGTCTTTTCTTCAAGTGGGTTCTTTTCATGTTCTGGGATGCCATTATTTAGTATCCCACCTGGTGTGCTTGATGTGTGAAAATCTTCAGAATGATGGAGACAAATGTGAACAATCAATTATAACTGCTGGCAAACTAGTGAGACAATTAGGTGCTGCACTGATTTTCTGAGAACCTAATTTCATTTTAGACTATGACATAAGCTTAAAAATTATTTTGTTTCTGGATGTTAACAATGGTACTACCAAAAATAATCTAGATTTGTGCCTTAAACGCTGATTTGGCATGGTGGCCACCTTTTCCAGCAAGGAGCTTGAGTTGCTAGGTTGGATTAGGCCTCAAAGATTAATGGGTTTTTCAGTCTTATCTCTAGGTCTCTCACCTGCCAGTTAGGATACAAGTCCTAGACAGAGCTGAGGGGTTGGTGCAGACAGGAAGATGCTTGATGACTTCAGGGGCTTCAGGTGCTAATGCCCAAAGGGACAATGTGAGACCGGATGGGTCTCTGTTTCATGGACCAACACTCCCCATCTCATGGTTGGCCTCGAGTGGTGTGTTCACAAGCATTATAAAGAGTGGTTAACCAGCCTTCAAAGAAAGCCTTTGCAAGAGACGTCAGTGGTAGGAAACAGCCAGGCTTGGACACCTCTGAGATGCTTTTGGGTGCTGGCAGTAAAACAGGGGGGGGAGTACCGCTTTCACAGCCTGCACAGGGAGAGGAGACCGTTGCAGCCTTTTCCTCCAGGCTACCACGTAACACACGCCATTAAACTTCACCCCGACTAAGGTCTGGAGACTGTAAATTCTTTTCCCCAAATATGATCTTTTTTTCCCTACTTCTCCCTGCCTGCCTATTTGAGCATCCTGCCGCCGTTCGTCAGCAGGCTCCAACGCACCCCGCTGTGGAAAAGAAGGAGACATATCTCTGGGGTGAAGGAGATCTTTCCTTATTAAACCTTTCAGCACGCAACCCCCCTCCTCCCCCCATCTCCCCGCAATCCTTTGGGCGCTGACACGGGAGGGAGGGCACAGACAAAGAGCCCAAAGCAGCCAGAGCCCTGGGTGGTGGGTGGGTATCGGGTGACCACCCCCTCGGTGCTCCCCATGTTGGATGAAGGGCCGGGTCTCTTCGGGAGTGAGCTCCGTGAAAACGTAATAGCGGGGACTGTGCGCTAACTTAAAACCTAATGTGTTATTCCTGGCTTTTATATAGACCTGGTTACCCGTGGATAAAGCTATATGATATTTATTACGGCAGGGCAAGGAGTGCTTTGTAATCTGAATATGCTGCCTTCACACCAGTGACTTGAACAAAGTGTTTCTTCATTTCTCTAGCCATTAATGGTTTTCTCATAAGAAACCATGAAGTCAGTTTTGTTGTGTTTGTCAGCTGGGTTTTGACTGCGTGTATTTTGTTCCACAAAGGGGTTATTCAAAACCTCCCCTTCAGTCTTAATTAATTGCAGACCCGGGTGGAAGGCGAGCCCAGTGGGGCTGGAGAGGTTCCCGTCTGGTTTCCATTTCGCCCGCGTGTGGAAGCACGGCTGGCTCCCGGCACTCGGACCTCGGCTGCCTGGCACGCTCTCACCAGCCTGACACAGCCAGGGGCGAGTGGCACTATTGACAGGCATTATTTATTTATTGATCAGCCTCCACCCCGCAGCGCAGGGCGCTCAGGGCAGGCACCTGTAAGCAGAAAGTAGCTTTGTGCTGGTCAGAGAGGATGAAAACCCCAAACAACCCCACCTCCTCCAAATAACACTATCTCGTGTGTGACTCTTTTGGAGACAAACTCTCTATTCACAGCACTTCAATCTTGTGACATTCAGCTGTGCTTTCTTTCAGCTCTCGGTCTGTTCCAGGATTTCCTCTCTGCCATCTGCCAGTGCCAAGGTCTCCTACCAGGCAGCCACTCAAAGTGAGGGGTTTCACTGTGGTCCCACCACCTTCAAAATGCCACTGTGTATTTTACCACAACTGTAAAAGTCAGACATGAAAGAGTAATGCTTCCTGTGAAAAAAAACCCTATCCTTAATAAATGTACTCAGTGTTTGAGTACCCTGGCTGGCTGAAACTCTTCAGTCTCTGCCTATCCTTTTAATTTATGCATTTCATCTGCCTGCTGTAAATGTACACAAAGCCCAAAGAATACTTCTGTTTGCCCAGGAGAATACTTTCTATTGAGTTTGGCTGTGCAGAGCTCTCTTTTGCAGATAAATTATGAAGAACAGACTAAAAAAAGTAGGAGGCTCCTCCAAACATTGCACAACGGCACGTCAGGATGAAAGGTAGACCCATGGTCATGTTGCCCTCCAGGAAGCTGCATCTCATTGCAAAGCATCAACATTTAAAAAGTACTACAGAAACAAGCCCCTTACAAAGAAGAATTTTATGGAAATACCATCTCCCTTGGGCAGAAAGGGAGTCTCTTTGGATGAAGTTTGAGGCTCACATCTGCCTGCAGGGTAGTATCTGTGGGGAGAGGGGTATGGAGAGCCACACGCTCTGCAGCAGAAGAATGAGAAATCCTGCTCCCACCACACACAGCCCTTCATCGTTACACAAGGGCTTGTGCTGTGTTGGGTGCCAGGGTGAGAAATGAGGACAAGTGTGCTTTCTGCTTCAAGCAGCTTTCAGTATAGTACATTAAAAGTCAGACATAAAAACGTCTCAGGAAATGCCAAGGATGGTCCTAGCACAGCACATCGTAACAACAACAATTTGTTATTTGGCATTTTAGTGTTTTCTGCACAGACAGAAAGGAGGAGCTCTGAACTTTGCAGGAAAAGTGGATGCTTGAAAGAAAGTTGAAACTACAAAAAGGACTAGAAATTATCACAGCAGGCAAGCAGACAGCAGAGGCAGAGCACCGAACTGAGGCAGGATTTACTGACTGCTAAGTTCCAAAATAATGTTGCAATAGGATGTGCCAGGTCAGAACACTTATTCCAGCACCTTCCTCTGATAAGTGATTTCAGATGCTGTCAAGGACAGAGGGAGAAATCCCATAGTAAAATGGAGTGAAATGGGGAGAGAGGCAAAGGTGTTAAAGAAGAGCTGGAAGAGGGTAAGCAGCTTCACGTTAACACGCAGGACATGGGAAAACCACACAGGCTGGGCAGGATGCAACCATCTCCCATCTCCCTCTGTGCAGCTGGGTGGGTAAGGGACACTGTGGGCAGAGGGCTCTTGCACCAAGGGTTGCATCGTTAACCCAAGCCAGGGAAAGCTGGGCTGCAGACAGTGACATGTCAGTAATGTGTACTGCGGTGGACCCAAGGACATGGGCTCTTCGCATGTGAAGACAAGCAGGGGATTATTCCTGCCATGTGGCATGGCTACTGAGGGAAGCTGCCACCCACGGCTGTTCTGAGAGGGCACCGAGCGAGAAGAGCCAGGGAAAGGATCTTCAGCTGTACATCACCATGGCACGTGGAGCTCATCAAGCTGGGCATAGAAGTGATGCTGCCAAGAAAACTGAACTGATGCCACATGAAAAAAGGTGTTTCCGTCACCAGGACCTGTGCGACAGGTCAGGCTGCTTGGGCTTGGTCTAAGACTGTTTTGGGGTCTAAAGCCTTTTGGGTCTGTATGCACATCTCTCACTTGGCATCCTGACTGCTCCGAATGCAGTCTGTGCTACTGAAGGAAGTCGGGTCCCATCACGTTGATGCTCCGTAAGAAAACTGCTCGCTGATCTGTTGACTTTTGAAATTAAAGGGATTTCTAAAATAAAGGGATTTTCCATATATTGTCTACTTAAATTACTGTGCAGCTTTAACTAATTATTAATCAGCCTATTACACAATCACCTATTACCACAAACTGGTGAGAAATGAAAGAAAAATCTTTCAATTAGAATCCTTCTAAAAAGAAATAAGGTATACAGTCCCTCAGTAGAAAAGGAGAGTGAACTAGACATTATGACACAAAAAAAGCATGCAGGAGCCTCTCCTTTGAAAGGTGTGCAGTGCGTGTCTGACACTTGCTATAACAAGCCCTGAGGGCTAGACATTTCAGAAAAGATGAACCTGCTGCTTTCTACCTCCACCTTTGCAAAAAAAAAAAAAAAAAAAAAAAGAGAAAAATCAAGCAGGAAAAATGTAGTCTTTGGCAGAGGAGTACTGTTTGTCTTTTATACACGCTGCAGAAAAATATTGAGTATCCACTCGAAATCACTAAATTCAGAGGGGAAAAGAAGATTCTGATCTGCTCTTTTTTTCTGAAGCACCCGCCCACAGAGCTCAAGCATCTGAGCTCTCTTGACTCCACCAAGTGATTATGGGAGCTGAGGGATTTGGGCACCGTTTAGAATTAAAAGTTCTGCCAGAGTAACTACCTTGGCCAGCCAAGGCAGCCAAGGTTGCGGGCAGTGCACAGGGGCAAAAATGCTTTGCCAGTATATATTGCAGGCATGGTGAGCAAAACAAGATATACTAAAGTAAATTTTCTGTCTGCTTGAAGGGCAGATTCTATATTAAGGCTTTTGCTGTCATAACAATGTTGTAACAACAACAGCAACAAAATCACAGCAGCTATAACTGACCACAATTATTAGGCAAAAGATTCATGTGACCGTTTAGCTCAAAAAACATGTCTCACAGCCTCAGCATCAGTCTTTGGGATGTGTTTATGAAAGAGCTGTGGCAGGTGAGTTGCAAGTCAGCAGAGCTCAAAGGTTTGGCTTGAGAAATATAAAAGAGAAAGGCTGGCACGATGGTGGTAGCAGCAACTTTTTAGTCAAATGAAATCAATTTTCATTGTTGCAAGGCTTTAGGAACAATTAATTAGGTACATTACATTACCTGCTAGTTTGTTGTTCTTTTTTTTTTTTTAGTCTCATTCAATTTGCATTTTAGTATATCCTGTATCGAATCAGGAGGACATACAGGCATGAGGGGTCTCCCTCCACCTCTGACTCAGCTGGGCTGGAATTGTTGGACCATAACAACTTCTGAAACTGCTCTTCCCACCAGCTTTCCTCCTCGTCAATAACAGCCTTGAACAGTTTTTGATATGCTGCTACAGAAGAAGAAATGTTTTCTACCTAAGCAGTCCTGTTTGACCAGTGTTTGCAGAGAAATGAAGAAACACTGCAGCTTGTAAATTATTTTTAAAAATCAGGTGAAGTGTCTCCCAAGCAGGGCGAAGAAGTAGCTCCAGCCTCAAAGAGGTCACCTGAAGAGAAGCAAAAAAATTCCAGGGCTCCTACAGAATACACCTGAAAATGTTTTAAAGTAGATGTCGAAGTGAGAGTATTTAAAAATGGTTGTAAACTCCACTCAGTCCCATTCACTTCCTTAGGTTTTGGCCAAGCTTCTACTGCAGACCATGGCACCCAGCAGTCAGCTCCAAGGAACTCTTACAAGCAAGATGAAAGATTCAGGGAAGAAAAAAGTCCATCTAGAAACCTGATAAAGCAAAATAGTCACATGTAAATAGGACACTCCAGGGCATCAAAAGCAATCAAACCCAAACTTCTGTAATCATGACTGTCAGCCATTTGCCAAAGTTAGTAGAAGAGAGAACAGAATTATCCTTTCAGGTGTGTGTTTTAGACCATAATATTACTGATAATGCCTGGCTGGAGGAAGAACAAAATGATGGAGCTGAGAAACTACAGCCCCATCCGTCTGTCCCAGTAATCACTGCAAGATTTGGCCTTCCCTAATGCCTGAGAAGTGTCAGCACAAGCTGAACCTGAAGCCTGAGTGATGTTTTTCTTGCCAACCTGTGTTAGCTTCTCCTTCTCTACGACAAGTTTAATCATGTTCCCAGGAATGGTCGTGCAGAGACAGTGCTGAAAGCCTGCAGGAGATTTCTGTAGCAAGCTACCCTTGAACTGGTTCCGTCCTTGTGATTCGGCACCAGGACTGACTCGGAAGGCAACGGGACATGGAAGGCCCTCACCTGTTCACCCAGAGACCTTCAGAAAGTCAGACTTGAGCCCCACGACGGTTGCAGCATTCCCCTTATGACTTTCCTAGTCATTACTGAGTCATCTCCAAACACACTGAAGATAAAGAAGTTATTAGAAGTGGTCAACATGGATTTACCAAGGGTAAATGATGTTTGACCAATCTGATAGCCTTCTATGATGTTATAACTAGAAGGCTGAATGAGGGCAGAGCAGTAGATGTCATCTACCTTGACTTAAGCAAGGCTTTTGACACTGTCTCCCACAACAGCCTCATTAGAAAATTAAGGAAGTGTGGGATAGATGAGGGGGCAGTGAGGCAGATTGAGTCCTGGCTGTCTGACAGAACTCAGAGGGTTGTCATTAATGGAGCAGGGTCAACTTGGAGGCCTGTGACCAGCGGTGTCCCTCAGGGGTCAATACTAGGCCCAATCCTGTTCCACATATTCATAAATAACCTGGATGAGGGGATAGAGTGTATCCTCAGGAAGTTCACTGATGATACCAAATTAGGAGGGCTGGCTGACACTCCAGAGGGCTGCACTGCCATCCAGCACAACCTGAACAGGCTGGAGAGCTGGGCAGAGAAGAATCTAATGAGGTTCAACAGGGACAAATGTAGGGTCCTGCACCTGGGGAGGAAGAACCCCAGGCACCAATACACGGTAGGGATGGATCTTCTGGGAAGCACTACTGAGAAGGATCTGGGAGTCCTGGTAGACTGCACACTTTCCATGTGCCAGCAATGGGCCCTTTTTGCCCAGAGGGCCAATGGGATCCTGGGCTGCATGGGAAGGAGTTGTCCAGTAGGTTAAGGGACCTACTTCCTCTGTACTCTACACTGGTGAGGCCACAACTGGAATACTGTGTCCAGTTCTGGGCCCCTTCCAGTTCAAGAGGGACA
>BJBW01004950.1:39065-87324 GCA_004320125.1 Scolopax mira
GGAGCACCTCCCTTATGAGGAAAGGCTGAAAAAGCTGGGAGAAGAGAAGATTGAGGGGAGACCTAATCTTTGTTTATTCCTAAAGGGTGGGTTGAAGGATGATGGAGCTGGACTCTTTTCAGTGTTTTCCAGCAAAAGGACGAGGGGGAACGGGCATAAGCTGGAACATAGGAAGTTCCACTCATATATGAGGAAGAACTTCTTTAGGGGTGAGGGTGCCAGAGCCCTGGAACAGGCTGCCCAGGGAGGTGGTGGAGTCCCCTTCTCTGGAGATCTTAAAAACTTGCCTGGATGCAGTCCTGAGTGATGTGCTCTGGGCAATCCTGCTTTAGCAGGACTAGGTGATCTTTAGAGGTCCCTTCCAACTCTGTCTAATCCGTGAATCCATACTGCTTTGTTGGAGGAGTATTGGTATATAAATGGTGTTTGTTGTGCTGTGGGCAGCCCTCTCCTCCTGCCGGCCCTGCCAGTCCTCCCATAGTAACACACCAGCAGCTTTTGTGGTGATACATCTTAATGTGACCTGCGGAGCAGATTGTGCAGCGCCTCTGATCTAATCAGGCAGAGAGATAAATCCGGTTAGAAAAAGAGAAAAGCTTTGTTTCCACGCAAATCCTTTTGGAAGCAGAGATAATGGATGGAAAAAAAACCCATCAGTGATCCTTTGGAAACTATATATTTCAAAGTTTGCCAGTGTGTGGCAGTGGTCCTTTAGTAACGGCAGTCACAGGGAGTGAAACGCAGTTAAGTCACATGCTCTGCTATGGAGGCCAACTTGGAAGAGGACCCAGACAGCCGCTCACAGGGCATGCACAGGATTCGAAACAATCTTTGAGACACCAATTAAATAAAAACATAGTTTTTTTTTTTAAAAAAAAATTATAAATCACTGCAACATCTACAGTGGCTTGACCCTGTGGTGTGACAGGAATGAATTGCTAATAAAACCTGCCAAGGAGGAGCAGTTTAAAGGACGCCTTTAACACTTTTCACAATAAAATAGTTTTCATAAGCAGCTCATATATCTCCCAGGCTCCCTTGGATGTGTTGCTGCTGAGTGGTTCTGCAGTCATTAATGGATTGCAAACTCGCCCCGCTCCCTGCAACCAATGTCAAATAATTAACAACTTAGTACCTTTCCAAGACTAAAGTCTTCTTTGAAATATGCTTTGAAATGCACCACGTTTGAGTAATGGGAGGGCTGAAAGCCACTGAGGGTTGGCTATCTCAGGGCTTTTTGGACCTCTGGGAAACTCCCTTGGAAAATCTGCCTTGTTCATAACTGGAGCTCTCAACTGCGGGGACACTGCTTCGGCAGCAGCCTATAAAGTTGAGAGGTAAGTGCAAACATTTTAAGGTCTAGCTTTGAAGCTGTGGTCTTGAAAACATCCATTCAGCTTCTGCCTCAGCCTGGGGGCGCCTTGTGTGAACCATTCATGGGACCGGAGGAGTGCGGCAGTGCCCTGTGTGGGAGGGAGCCCCTGCGGCTGCTGCTCACATGTGGTCTGACCCCACGCTTCCTCTGTGTTTCATCCAGAGGCTGTTGCATGTAAAACAGGGATACTGCTAAGATCTGGGAGCTGGCCTCCACAGGCCCACGTGACTGTCCTACCCATTGGGAAACGAAGAAAGAAGCAGAAGGAGTGGGGTCAAGCTGGTTGCAAAAGGGGCTGGGAATCACGACAAGGATTTGACAGGGGAGTGGAGAGCTCTTCTTGGAGCGGGAGAGCAAAAGGTGACTGGTTCAGTTGGCCCTTATCTGCTCTTCTAAGAGGTGCCTTTGTTGGAAACCCGCTGGCAAACAGGCTGCGTTGCAACAGTGAGAACGCTGAAGCTGATACTTGTTTCTTACACTCTGTTCTCCTTTTTGTAACTAGCCTGGAAAATGCTTCGGTATCGCTGTGGGGTGATAGAGAGGGGGACATGACTTCCATGGTCACAAGCAAGAACTCCCTGTGCACTCTCAGGAGGTGCTGTCACTTCCCGGGGGGAGAGGGGGCTGTGGAAGGCCAAGGGTTGCATGCTGAAGGCACAGCATCCGAAGCAAAGCAAAAGAATCGCTGAATGTGGGGCCAGGTTCACACTCAGCCAGCTAATTTGGGGGCGAAATGGTAACTAGTCGCGTGCACGGTGTTTACAAGTACTTCTGGGTGTCTGCAGAAGCCTTTTCTTGCCTGAGACAACAAGCTACTCTGCAAGTGCAAATGTACCAACTGTATTTGCAAATGGTTACCTTGGCATTTGGGTGGTATATGACTGTAAGAGACTCTGTGTGCATTTTAAAATGAGGCATTGACAGGTAGCATGACCTGAATCATTGCTTTTTTTTTTTTTTTTTTTTTTTTAGGGTGAAAACCCAGTGGAACGCTTTCCTGAGAAGGAAATACCCAAAATGCTTCTACTGAAAGAAACCCTTTCCCTCCTCCCCAGTCATCCGGTCGGAAGGACAACATGTACCTCTGCCGATAGCAGTGCTGTGGCAGTGATTCCTTTACCTTCAACAGGGCTTTATTGCAGTGATATTAATTCAGCTGTGAGGAGGACAGAGCAGAGGGGGCAGTAAGGAAAAGAACTGGACTTCCAAAATAGGGACACCTAACCCTGCAGCGCCTGGCACTTTAGAAAAGTGAATGTAAAACCACAGAACTTCAAAAAGCAAGAGGTGAGAAGGGTAGTGGTTTGAGAAAAAAATGCATTTGGGTGTCTTGTTTTTGAGGAATGACAAGCTGATTCTCCTGCCAGCTGGGGCCAGAGCTCCCTTGGTCTTTCACTGTGAGCTTTACCTTCATGGACCGAGCAGAAGTGTTTCTCTCTTGCAGATGGCCCAGCGTGGAGCCTTGTGGATCTTCCCTGATGTTGGTCCCGGCAATTGAATGGAAAATGGAAATCACAGTGTCAATGAGACTCGCAAGTTCGATGACCCAAACGTGAACACAACCCAAGTGCAAGGAAGGTGCCCCACATGAGCATTGACCACCTCCAACCCTCCCCCCCCCCCACTCCCTAGTGCTGCAGGGATGGATGCGGTCAGTGCAGGGACACCTGTGGCCGAGAACTTGGACTTCGGTGGGAGATACCTCGCTGTGGCATTTCAGGGATGATTGAGCACATTATTAACACAGGACTTGTCTAAACATAGATGGCGCAACAGTTTAACTAATCGTTAAGCCATTAATTTTAAAGCTGTGGGTCTACTGGCTGCGCTCCTTAAACTCGGTGTCGGCACAGGCTTGAAAACAACAACGGCGAGCAGCTGGGGGGTGAGGTCACCTCTAAATCCACAGCAGCTCCAACCAAAACAGTGCATCCGGCTGCCCTGAAATAGGAGGCTCTGCCTGACCACAATCCTGCAGATACAGTAGTGAAATCAGTGTTTAAAACCCGGCGAGAGGTTGCCAGAGCCCTCAAAACTTCTCATTCCTTACAGCAATTAAGGGATTTTACCTTCATAATCACCCTCTGATAGGGAAAGCACGCATTCTCCTTCTACCAACTGTAAATAGATCTACAGGATTAATTAAATGACTAGAGTAAGGTCATGCAGGAAGCTGTGGTTGAACTGGAAATTTTGGTGCAGGCCTGTGGGCCCTGGCCTGGTCCCCACCCCACCATCGACTGCCTGCCTGCCTGAAGGAGTAAAAGGCAAATTTGTATCTTTTAAGTGCCTATTGAACTACTGAGATCAGGGATTTACATTGCTGTCTCAAGTTCCTGATTTCTATTATTAGGTCTATTATATATTTCTCCGTATTGAGTTTGCCATAAGAAGAAATAATAAAAGATATAAAGAGATAATGTTGTATCCCCAGACACTATTTCAATGTGACTGTGACAGTAAGGGTATGAAAACTGGGCTTAAACCAGGCTATTATTTTAATATATCTACCTTGCCAAGCTTTAAAATCCAGAATGGAGCTATATAACTAGAGCTGGTTATGGTATACATATGCACTGAGTTTCACTGTAAATGAATTGTTAGAAAATTGGGTAGGAGCATGGCTGAATGAACAGGGAGATAAGTACCCTTGGGTAATTTAATTTTTATTTCCTTCCATTTGGTGGATGTGTGTTCCTTTAGCTGCATGTCAATATTGAGTATTTCACAACGCAATTTTTTACTGGTGTGTGCGTGGATCTTCCTCCTTTGATAGCCCCATACCAGAGGTTTGGTTGCCTCATAAAGTTTGTTTTGTGAGTGTTTCATTTGAATGAAGAAGAGTACGCCACAAGCTCTCACTTGTTGTATGGGCAGAAAATGTAATTCTGCTGGGGTGGGGTGTGCCAGGAAAAAACAGCAGTGTGTGTTGCTAGCTCATCACAGCAGTGTTTATCTGAAGGGCATTCATTCTGCGAGTCACACCTCTTCCCCTAAGAAAAAGAGAGGTTTCCTCTATAGTCATGTTTAACTCTTAAGATTCGCCCCTGCAATTTTTCTAGAAAATATCCAGGAAAATTTGCCCGTCTTATCCGTAGGTAGACCCCTGAGGAAAGGACAAAATTATCACAGATGTGGACACATCAGCTGGAGGGCTACGAGGCACCAAAAGAGCAGCTCGGCTGTTGCTGGCACACTGAGAACAGGTGTCCTGTCCTCGGGAAAGAGCCAGCTGGACTGAGGAGATGTTAACCAGGTGGCAGGGCAGATCCTTTGGTTACTCACCAGACTTCCATCCCTTCTGCCCTGCTTCCCATCCATGCAACAGCAGAGTGGACAGTGTCACAGGTTTGCTGTGTTACTTCTAATAACAGTTTTCTTCCTTTCCAGTCTCAGATTTTATTAACATGGCAGCTGTCCCGTTTTAGCATTTTCGGCTGAGGTCTCAAGACTGGTTAACTTTTTTTTCTTCCTTTTTTTTTTGCCCAAAAAATGTGCAAGATGAATCCCAAGAGAAAAGCAAGACCCATCCCAAACAAACTTTGCTGAAGAGGAGATTAGATTTCAAGTAGTGATAGAGTATATAAGAGAGATGACTTGCTTAAAGGGTTGTCAAGAGTAAGTTATTTCAGGAGGGAGAAAGGCTCACTAGGTAGCAGAACAAATAGAGAAGGAGATGTTATAACTATGGGAAGAAATGACCACAAAGTGAAACTGAAGAGAGAAAGAGAACACAAATATAGGAAAACAGTCCAACAACTTTAATGGAGAGCTGGGTAAACAGTATTAAACCAAAAATCCACTCATATTTGTGCGTATAATTAAGGAAGGCGGCTTAACTGTTCTTGCCATCCATTTGCATGTGTCTGTCATGACCGTTAGGTCAACTGAGCCATAGTGTAACACAGCGATGGTGCAAAGCATGATTATTTCAGAGCTGCAGGTACGAGTGTTGGCCAAAGCAAACGGAAAATCACACCGTGTTAAAATTAGCACTGAAATGACTTGCCTTGTCGTCCAGTCAGGAAATGGAAACAGTGGCACACAACTGTATGTGACCAACAAAACGTAATTGTCAATAACAAATAGTCCCAGGGAACTGTTTTAAGAACAATTGATGGATGCTAATGGTGAGATTGCATCACTTTGAGTCACTAAAGTGTGTATGGAAATGGACATATTGTTGGTTATTCCAAAGACAGAAAACCATAGCGTCACTGGATAAGCTGTTTAATATAAACCTGCAAGCATCTTCAGTTAGGGGGAAGGGGACTTGATAGTGATGTGGAGGGACAAAGAACCAGCATCTGAAGCACAATGTGAAGGTGAAGTGATTGATGAGGGAGGCAACAAGGGAATTCAGAAATCTGATAAGAAAACTGGCAGCAGAGTTTTGGTGGTGCTCTCTATAACCTTAGAAATTGGATAGCTTGTTATTTTGCCAATATTAGTGTTAGGCTAACAGGCCTGCCCCTTCCTCCCTGATGGATGAACTTTTTATGATGTTTACTCTTTTCCAGCTCTGCTGCATCACTGCATCGTTTTCTCTGCCTCCTCAGACGATGGGTAACTAAAGATAGTAACTCTTTCTTACGCAGTTCCTTGACAGCTGGCAGTAAATGACCTGTGTTGCTGCAGATATATTTTTGGTTCAGTTATTCTGTCATTTGTGTTTCATTAATCCTAACTCTTATTATCTCCTAGGCTCCTGCTCCCTTCACCTGTGTGGTGACTGTAACTGTCCAAGGCTTCCCTCATTCCCATAATTTACCATGACCTGAACTCTTACAGGGCTCTTGTGGTTTGTTTCTTTCTTTTTTTTTTTCTCTGTCCTCACTCCATTTCTTTCACTTCTATGTATTTGCACGGGATTTGCAAAGGCCTTTGAAAATCTCCTCTTTGTGATTTGCCCTGCAGCACTCCTTGCCAGCCCTGCTTTGGAGGCGGTGGAGAGAAATGCTGTTCCTGGGGTGTTTTTTGGATTGGTTCTGCACGAAACCTTCAAGAACACCTGGTAAGTGCAGTCAAAATGGTGCTGTTTATTGGTGGTGAGTGCATACCAGCAAAACATGTGCGATACCTCCTGCTGGTGGCAGAAAAAAGGAAAACCACTTTGATGAAGTATTAAAAGATTGTTTTACTTTTACAGATTCCACAGAAAATTCAGTGCAGCCAGAAACTAAAATACCACTCTGTATACAATGGCAGTATTGATGCTGGTTTACTTCAGGCATGTAATGTAGGCACTTTGGATCACACCCCCGTCTTTCTTGGTCTCTTTCTTGACTATATAGGGAATTTGGTCAGCTAACTTTGGCCTTGAATCACACCCACAGCAGATGACTAACGCTGCCCTAAACAGAGATTTGTACTATAAGCCCTCATCATTTCCACTGAATGGATCGAGTGCTTTTCTCTTGGCAGACACAATGCAGGTGACCTTGGCCAGGCGGGTGGCCCCCTCCCGTCCCTACTACTGTAGGAGAGGAGGAAATCTTTCCTGTTGTGGGACCCCAAGGCTGGCCAGGCAGCGTCAAGATGATTTACTGGTAGACTCCCTGCTCAGTGGCTCCCCAGGTGGCTGGTGATTGTGGGAGGTGGCTACAGCCTGGCTTCCTCCCTCTGCCCCTAATGCTTCTTTCGGGTACCAAATGGTGCAGAGCAGGAGAGGGAGGAGAAAGGATGGCAGGATTTGCAGGGGCTCACTCTGTGTGCTGTGCACAGCCCGCTGCACAGCTCCTGCTGCCGGGGGAGGCTGATGCCCTTCCTGGTGCCACCTCGGCTGGTATATACCCCAGGATTTTCCAATGCCGACCTCATGGTTTCCATTTTTCTTGAATCCAGATCTTTGTCTTTTGTTTATTTGTCCGATTTTCCATAGCAAGCTTAGTGCTTGCAGAGTCACATCCCTGGTGGGGGAAGCCCCTTCTCTTCAGCCTCCCCAGGATAAACAGATCCCTTCCTGCGCATTCACCACCCCTTTTCAAGCCCTGAGCATGCGTCCTAGAGAGGAACCAGGTGAAAAAAAGAGGATGGCACCCTTATGTGCCCGTTTGATGCTGAGGTGGTACCAGTGGGGAGGTATGGGGGGGGCTGCTGGGCGTGCAGCCGAAGTGAAGTGCCCAATCAGCAAAGATGACCGAGCAGCTCTCCACCAAAGGTGTCTCCCAGCAGCTTCTGGCCCACTGCCCCGGCTGATGGCTTTTCCAGCAGTGTTGTCACACCTTCCCATTCCCCTTTCGCCCAGCCGGCTAGGTTTTCAAGCTCTTTTGTGGCAAGGATGTAATTATTTAAATTGCTCTCTGCAGTTACAAGCAGGCTATAAAACTAACAACCTGAAACAGTGCCCTAGCCTAGATAATATGCCCTGGAATCTGAAATGCTAAACTTAAGTGCAGGTAAATTAGTAGCTGGAGTAGATATGCTACCAAATTTCTGCTGAACCACCAAAATGCCTGAAATGCTCCTGAAAAACTTTCAAATGCACTTGAGGATGGAATTCTCTGTGTTTGTTTTAATGGGCAGGGCTGTGGCAGTGCTGCAGCTGTGTCTGACCCAGGAGTGGGTGCTGCGGGGCAGTGATGTGAGGAAGGGTGTGACTGTTCCTCATTAAGCACTTAAAAAAAAAAGAAGAAAGAAAAAAGTCCCTTTAACATACATCCAAACCAAGCTTTAGAACTGAAAATGAACTCAGTGTAAGTTAGTTTGTTGAATCAAAACTAACATGAGTGGGAGGTGTCCCTGCCCGTGGCGGGGGGGTTGGAACTCGATCATCTTTAAGGTCCCTTCCAACTCAAGTGATTCTATGATTCTATGGAGAGAAAAAAAAACCCTAGAAAGTCATTGAAGCGCGACCTGTTCAGACTTTCCAGCTGCAGTCTGCGGGGAGTTCAGAGCCTGACGGGACTGGAAAAGGCTGGTGGTGCCAGTGGATGGCACACCGTTCATCTGCGCCAGCCCAGCGGCAAGGGGGCTTGCCAGAAATAGAAGCCCTAGTCTTTTGCCAGCTTGTATAAATGCTGACCCTGACAGAAAAAGAAGAATGTTGTCCTTCCCCCCCCAACAACCTGCGAGCCATTTGGGAAAGCCAGAGGCACTCCTTTTACAGCTGTTGAAGCTGTGCTTCCCTTTGATGGCTGCTTTCCTTATCAGCACAGCTCTGCCCAGTGGCTGGGACACTGGGCCATACCTGGTGTTGGAGAACTGAATGCGAGTGCATAAGAACAGGCAGGAACAGCAACTGCAGCTTTCTCCTTGTTTCATTGAGTCACCGGTACCTGATCCCTAGGGCAAGGAGAATTAACGATTCAAACGGGCAGGCAACTCAGTGTGCAAACCCCCCCCTCTCTTCAATAGCAATCAAAGACCTGGCTTTTTTTTTTTTTTTTTTTTTTTTTTTGACTAGACCCACCTAAGGCTTTGAAGCAGGGCTGGAAGAGCACAGGACTGGGGATGAGGAGGTTATAAATCCATTCTCCTGACCCCGTTGCTCAGCCTCTGTGCTGGCATGGCAGCTAAACCACCCACGAGCTCTGGAAAGTGCTCTCGCGTTTTTCATGCCCGCCTTTTTGGAAAGCTGAGCTCCAAGCACTTGCAGCCTGGCCAGCAGAGAAGGTCAGGGCTGCTCTCAAGAGCTGGGTGTTGCCACATCAGGTGTTGTGGATGTGATAAGGCAGCCCCTAGCCCAGGTCCCCATCAGGAAACTTTTCTTACTCATGCCCTGCTCGCATGACACTCTGCCCCGGCAGCCAAGCCAAGCTCACGGAGAGCAAACACCTCTGCCAGCCACAGGGATGGGCTCCAGGTGTGAGACAGCCCGAGGGCTGCACGCAGGCACGGCGCTCCTGCAAAAGGAAAGGAGATTTGGGAGCTACCTGCTACATCTCGGGGGGGGCTTCACTTTGTTTCAGTCTTCCCACCCGAAAAAAGAGAATAATATTTGCTCACCGACCTCGCCGGGGTGTTGGGAGCCGGCAGCGAATGTCGGCACGGTACTGCAAACCTAGAAGGTGTTATAAAAATGTGAAGCCTCTAAGTGCCAAACGGTACATTTGAACGTTGCAGGAAAGGGAAATAGGGTGCTCAGACAGTCGTGGGGTGAGCAAGACAGGTTTATTGCAGGCAGGAATGTTTAAACTCGCAACATACAGGGGGTGCCAAAAATGCATTTATTAGGAGGTGATGGACTGCAGGCACTCCATAAAGTACGTCCCTGCTGCCCAGGGGCACCTGGTGGCAGACCCAGGGGTTAACCTGTGCAGGCTGCCACCTCTGTATCCTGGCCAGCTCGATCATCTGAAGCACTGAACGTTTGGGTGGGTGCCGGGCAGGGGTAAAGGAGCGTGGAGAGGAGGCTGATGCTTTCTGCAAGCCACCTATGAATAGAGCCAGAGGGGTAAAAGCGGGTGCTGCAAGCCCTGGCCTGCAGATACTCGTCAGGGCTGTTTAATCAGGCATACTCAAGAAACGTTTGTGTTCCCGCAAGGGTGGTGAACGCTGGAAGTGCCATCACTTCGCTGCTGAACACCATGCCCTACAGGGCGGGCAGGTCGCTGCTCCTGTTGGACACACTGGCCAAGGCCACCCCGCTGCACCTCCATCCCACCCCAAGGGGTGCAGAGGGGGACAGGGACCTTCCCCTGTCCTACTTTGCCCTGGCAGAGCCGGCTCTGCGGGGTCAGGGTAAAAGCATGATCACAGCCCAAAGCAGCAGAGTTTGGTCCAGGGTATTTTCCAGGGCACCTGGGTACCGGGAGCGAGACCAGAGGGTGGCAATGAAGCTGGTGAGGGATTTGGATCACAAGGCTTATGAGGAACAGCTGAGGGAACTGGGGTTGTCCAGCCTGGAGAAAAGGAGGCTGAGGGGAGACCTTATCATTCTCTACAACAACCTGAAAGGAGGTTGTAGCAAGGTGGGTGTTGGTCTCTTCTCACAAGTAACAAGTGATAGGATTGGTTTGGCTATTAGGAAAAATTTCTTCTCCAAAAGAGTTACTGAATGTGGGAAGAGGCTTCTCAGGGAAGTGATGGAGTTGCCATCCCTGGAGGTATTTAAAAGATGGGTAGACGTGGTGCTTAGGGACAAGGTTTAGTGATGGTTTTGTCAGTGTTAGGTTGATGTTTAGACTTGAAGATCTTAAAGGTCCCTTCCAAGCTAAACAGTTCTATGATTCTATGATTTTATAGGCAAGTTTTCCTCCCATGAGGGATAATGTGGGGCTGACAGTGACTTCACAGGGTGGTTGGCGCTGGTTGCAGGGAGTACCCCACCAGCAGTTCATTAATGCTGTGTCCATGCCTTCTCCCCAGCCATCACAGCTCTTTTAAAAGGGCAGAAAATACTTTGTGGGGAGGGGAGATCCGGTGATGCACTATCAAGATACACTGAGTCAGGTGTTCAAAGGGAGAGAGTCTGGGTTAATGTTGTGACAGAGCCATTAGGCCTTGGTTCGTTTTGTTAGCAGAATGGCTTTTCCCCAGCAAGGGAAGCGTGGCAGCACAGCCTCCCCATAGCAACTGACACAAACAAACCCCGGGGCTGCAGAGAAGTGATGACTGAAAGGAAAGGGTAAGGGAACAGCCAAACTATTTTTATATTTCCGAACTACGCAGCAGCTATTTTTTACTTTTGCATGCTAAATTCTCATTGTGGTGCATTTGCTCGCCGGGTGATATCCCTTCGCTTTCCTCTGCTTTTCTCTTAGCTGAAATCACACCTATTTGACTAAGGACCTTCACAGTTTTTGAGCGAATGCCTGTGTGCACACATGTAATGCTCGTTTCCCAACTGTGCATATTAATTAATAGTTTAAGTGTATACTATTTATCCCTCACCCCAGCATCTGCCAGGTCCCTACCAGAAGAGCTGTGGTGAGCATGGGCACCCTCTTCCTTCCGAGGACTGCTGGCCACCACCAGGCTTCAGGGGATTCCACATGGCTCCATGCCTCCAGGTGCCATCTTGGACATCTCTGTCCCTTCTCCCCCTAGGAGGCCTTCTCCCCACCATGAAGCTTGGGTGCAGGCAGAGGGGGATGGTGGAGAAGAGGAAGGCAGGCTGTCACCCTGCTATTCTCTGAGCTGCATGGTCCAGAGGACGCTCAGCATCTGTGCCAGCTTATCTAGGGTACAAGGGCTGCTCTTAAGCATGATAGCAGTTGCAATAGTAATTAGGTGTTGTAACAGTGATTAATGAGATGTTGACCCTGAAAGCTAACAAGACCAAGCCCATGGACTCACGTGAGGGTACCAAACTGCCCATAGCTATTTTGGAGAGGCAGCCATGATAACATGCACCCAAAATCCAGGTAGCAAGATCATTGCTCCAGGTACCCTGCACCTCATGCCAGTAGGCAGGTACCGGGGAGCACCTGGGCAAGTCCCACAGTGTGACAGGTCTTTCTCAGTAATGGAGGAGGTTGACAGTCTCGGTGTAGCAAGAGCTGTGTAGAAAATGTCCCTCCTCTCCACACAATTCCTGGAGGTGATGTAAATGCTCTCTTTGAGAAACAAAGACTCTCTGACCGCTTTTTATGAAATGCGAGAAGGGAAGAAATCTCCTTTTCACACCCAGCTTGGGGACAGAAGTTGGACCAGGTATCTGATGCTGAGGGCTCCCACATGGGGGTGGGTTTCACTCATCTAACTCTACACGTCAATGCTAAGGCTATCTCTGTCAGCCCATCACCCAGAGCTCCCTTTACTGGAAAAGAAAGAAATGGGTGTGTTTGGGGCATGAGTCAACTGGCCTAGTTTTGCTTTCTGTCTAAGATGAGGTGAATTGGTCTGGGTTTTCCTCTTTCTCTCTGTTGGCTGTAAAGGGGCAATTAACTCCCATGGACTTTATGCCTCTAGTTGGTCAGATGAATTGTCATCCTGCGTTAGTTACTAATCATAAGGTAATATTTCAGTTAGCTTTACTCATACGGCAAGAAAGCATGGAGAGATCCCTGAGTTATGGTAACTTCTTTTTTATTTCACTGTGAGAAGAGGAGAAATTCAGTATCTCAGAACACAAAGGGATGAAAGTGATAGCTGTAGTGCAAAGAAATGAAGGTGGTATCCATGCTTGCTTGTCCTGCAGCTGTACTTTCCCATCCGGTAAAATTGGGTTAGGACACCACTCTGTCAGGCAGTGTGCAGGTGGTTCATATCCTAATTTATCACAAGAGTTGTGGCAGTTGCTGGTGGTCATCATATTTTTCTCCTGGAAGCCCCTAAAGGATGAACAGCTTTCTTCAGTTAGCAGCCGTCGGGGCCGGGAAGCCATGACCTGGAAAGGTATCTCTACTGGTTGGTAATTTATAGCCAAGTTTGTACAGCTGTGGCTGGTGTGACGGACATCACACCAGCTCCTGCTGCAATCATCTTGCAGAAATTTTTCTTCTTACTGGAAAACCTTTGTTTATGGAGATGCTAATCAAACCAGTACTTCTTGCTGGGCTTATAAAACGCTTGGAGGTCAAGTTTCAGCATGCAGTATGTTACATGCGAACTAGGTACTTGAACGCATGAATCAACAGAGTAAGTAATGAGATTTCAAACGTGGAGACAAGTTAGAGCTGCTTCTTTACACCTATATGAAAATTTGGCTTAAAATAATTCCCCGTGGTATTTGCCAGGGGTTATAGCTGCTTGCTCAGTGCTTGTTAAGCAATCTGGTAAAGTACTTTGTGTTCCTACCTGCCTTGGCAGAGCCCTATCAGCTGAGATATCCACAGAGTGTCTGCAGCCTGGTGTTGTTTGGAGGAAGGGCTCATTTCTGTTTGGGTGTAGGAAATAAAAGGACAATAACACCATTCTTCATATGTCTGATAAATCGGACCTTTGTTCTCTCCTCCTTGATGTGCTGGAGGAAAGTCACTGCAAGTGCCATTGTTTTCCCGGAGTGTTTTTGAAGGGCTTTAGTGTGTTTCTTTCCTCTGCTTTGATTCAATGGATTTACTTGTTTTCAGAATATTTCAGATGGAAATATTAAAGGAGAAAGCTAAGATACTAATTCTGTTTTGCTGCTTGTGTTAAGAGCCATCTCTGGAAGCTTTCTTGGCTCATTTGTTTGCACAGTAAGACGTGTCTGAATATTATTTGTTCCTGATTTCAAACTAGTGAGTCTATAAAGAGATTGAGGCAGTCAGATGGGGAAAACCATCCCTTTATGCCTATTAGTCTTTGCTCTGTAGGCCAGGCTGGGGCAGAGCGCCTGCCTGCTCTCCCCTTGGCACAGTTCAGATGGCCAGCACCATTTAAGCAGGCTATAATTAAGCAGTTTCTAATTTCAACAGAAGAGTGCCACCGATGTGAAAAGGGGTGCTCCTGCTGGAAAGCTCACATTCATGCTAATATTGTTGAAGTGAATTTTTTTTTTTTTGCCTTATGTGTGCCGCACATCCGTTACACATCCTAAAGCAATTATAGGAGAAAGAGCCCCTTGAAAAGGGCAGTGTGCCCAAAACCTCACCTGTGTTTTCCAGCTATGTTAGGGAACCTAAGAAAAGCCATTTCCTCTCTCCACAAACCATTTTTCTTTGAAGAAAGCTATGTGTGGAATAAGAAGTGTTTTTTTCAGTGCTGCTGCGTAGTATTTAAGGAAAGCATTAATAAGATGGGTCTCCCTCACAGGCCAGCTGAAGAACCACTCAAGAAAAGCCTGTCCTCCACCCTTTCCCACACATTGGTATTTCAGGGAAAGGCGCGGTGTTGTTTCCCTGGCACAAAAGCTATCTGTGCAGAGGATCACAAAGGATGAGACAATTTTGCACCTCTGGCAATGTTCCTGTTGGCACTGTCACTGCAGTGCACTCTTGCTTTCCTGGCTAGTCTCACCTGGGGCAGATTTCTCTTCACTTCAGTGGCAGAAAGACAGAGGCACGTTTCAGAGGGAGAAAAGCAGCAAGGACACAGTTATAGCTCTCTGGAGCACCAGGGAAAACTGGTTTAATATCTGGAAAGTGATGGATCCTTCTGTCTGTCTATCCACATAAGCTCTGAATGTCAGCAAAGCACAGAAATGTTTTTTGTGTAAAATCATTAAGATCAGCAACGTGATAGTTGCATGAGATATTGATGGAGCACAGAAAAAAAAATATGGATCTGAACTAAACTTTTTGGGAAAGTGTGGGTTTGAGCTTGCAACTTGGAGTTACAAACATGTGTGGGCACGCTGGGTTGTGATGTAAGGCACGACGTGAAAATACACCTGAGGTATTCCCCGGGAGTTTTTTAATTGTTTATTGTTCTCGACTATGATCTCAAGCAACAAGATCTGTGGAGATAAGGAAGGGCTTGCCTCCAAGAGAACAGAGGGGAGAGCATGAATAAGAATGTGTTTCAAGAAGTCATTGACGTATCCATTCAAAAGTTCCAGCTCTTGGAGTGCCAAAAGGTTGGCAAGCTGCTAGCCTAAGGAGAGCGGGCCTGGAGGCTATTGTATGGGTGTAGGAAAGTCTTCTGAGGTGACGTGTCAGAACCAGACTCAGACAGCCTGGGGTGAAAGAGAGGATGTCTTGGGGGAGGGAAAGAAAAATGACACCTCTGACTAGAGATGACTGGAAGGCGAAACAGCTTGCATGGGAAGAGTATGTAGGTAACAGGAGGCATTTTTCCAAGATAGGTTTGTGAATGGGACTTAAGTGGATACCACAGTCATGTGGCCGAGCCCATCATGCAGAAAACCAGCCCTTGGCTAGGGCCAGTGCAAAACATACCAGCTGGCCTCTCGCCTTTTAACCTTTGCAAGGCTCCAGAGGGGCAGGGGCAGGGCGCACTGTGATGCAGGGAAACAGAACTGTATGCAGAAAATATGATAGAAAAGAGAAGTTCATGAAGCAGACAGTGCTTCAATGGAGATGGTCTGGTTACTTTTCATTCCTGATTTCCTAGGAAAGGGGGGCAGGGAGGCACATTAGTCATACCGTTCCAGGTAGTCCCCAAATACAGTGGTTTACTGGAAAATTCACTAATAGAAATATGGGTGTTGACTTATTAACAAGGAGCTTTTAGGGCAGGAAGTGCCAGTTGTTAAATGATAATAATTCATGGGGTTTGGGATTATATGTTTTAAATAGAACACTGTGAAAGAAAGACATGCGCTGAAAAATGTCTTTCCTGCCAAGTCTGCCATCCCAAGAACCTCAGGTTTTGTAAGTCCAGGTGGGGAAAAGTTTCTGAAAATCAAATGGTTTATATATTTATTATCATCACTACTGTACACCTGTAGGGCTCTGTGGAACTTCAGTGACCAGACAAATGGGCAACCTCTGTCTTTTCTGAGCCTCTTGCAGATGTCTCAATGGGGAACGGGAAACAGGAAAAATCTGTTGTGCTTGAAATTTCCTGTGGAAATAGACGAGGATACCTTGCAAAATAGAAGTATTCAAAGTCTTCCAGTTCTGTCAATGGGGTTTTTTTAAGACCTTGATATATTCAGATTTTTTTTTTTGTCTTCAGAATAAGTGATTTGGACATGTCTTTGAAATCTCACTTTCATACTCTGTATGCTACTTTATACTTAGAAACTTGAGTCCACGCTCTCTGACAAAAATCCTTTGCAGGCAGAGTGTAGAGTGTAGGCTTGTGAACATCTTCCATTATCTTTTCAAACATGACAAAAAGTTGGAGTTTCAAAACTACCCACACATCTCTATGTTTTACCACTTACATTATTGACAGATAGCACTGAGGAAGCATGCTAGGATAGGATGCTAAACAAGTGTTTAGAAAGGACTTGTTGAGTTACCCAGTCGAGGCATATGCTCCCTTTTCTAACTCGTCAAACTCCACTTTAAGAGTAGGTAGATTATTTGGTCCCATGATCCTGTAAGAAGCCTTTACCAGAATCTGGTTATCCCAATCATTTCAACATTTCATCTAATTTACAGTCTAAATATATTGATGGCTGGTGTGTATCCATATGTTCTGATGGTGAAATTGTCTTGGTGATTGAATAGGTCTTCTTCCCAAGTGTTTGTGCCCAGAACAATTATAAACAACAGCAGACTTTCTTCTGAGCTAATTTCCCAAACCAAAGCTTTTAGCAAAAATATTCCGCTGATGCTAATTTTTTTCTTCTGATTATCCTGTTCACTCTTCTCCATCCCCATTTTGTGACCTTTGGGCATTCATGTTTGGAACTGGAAGCAAGAATTTTACCTACTATTGCAAGTGAGAGCAAGACAAAAGCTTGCTCATTGGCATTGGTATGACCCTTCCTGAGGTACCGCTAATGGAGATATCTCTGGAAGCATTTTAAGGCTGAAGTTTGCTCTTCACAGCTGCATAATGTTGTCATTCACAACTGCCCTTTGCTCAGTGGAAAAAGCTCTGTTGCTGCTACCTGATGAGTTCCTTGCTTACAGCAAAAAATAAGTAGTTCCCAAATGTATGAGCTTGGTTTTTGTGCTACTGAATTTCCTCCCTTTTCTGTTACTTTGGTTCACAAGGTCCTCCTGTAACATGTTCTAACCCTCTGAACTGGTGTTGCTTCTCAGTTTTGTGTCTTCAGCAAATTTTATTAGTACATGCTAATAAACATTCTGAGCCAAGGCTATGAGAAAAAATACTGAGTAAGCTCAGTCTTGGAAACAGTCCTGGAGAAAGAGCCTCTGTTGCTCTGACTCTTCTCCCCACTGCCTGGGCCTCTATCTCCTTAGCCAGGGGTTTGCCCATTTCAATCTCCTCCTTCTCCAGGTAAACTCATACCTTGCCCTGCAGCCTTTTTGGAACCCAGAGAGGAAAGGTTTTATCCCAGATCTGATATCTAGAGAATCAGATATCAGATTTGACAAGAATAATCTACCCTGTGGTGAATCTGTCTTGCATCCACCTCCATGTCTGCAGCTGTGTGTTTGTTTCCTCGTTTAAAACACACCGAGAGGACTTGCTTGCAAGAAGATGAGTCCAGCAGGCTCACGGCTGGACACACGTGTATTTTTACCTAGGAGAGAGGATGGGGAACAGGCATCAGCTTCTCACTGCCTGTGTGTCTCTGCTCTGGGTTGTGGCTGTGGTCACACGGCTGCACAGCCACTGCGTTCCCCACGGAGGTCCACCCTGCAGCTGCACACATGGCCATTTCCCTATCCTTCACAAAGGACTTCAGTTGCTCCTGTTTAATCATATATCTCCATCCCTGGCTAGATGGGCATACTCAAAATATGTACTAAAACACTCAGAACCACAGTTTAAGTGCTTCGTTGGTGCCTGTAACGCCACAAGACGAACCATTTTCCCTGTATTGCTGAAAGCCTTCTAGGAAAACTTCAAGTAAAAGCTGACTTTTTAGTTTCTAAAAACAAGCAGAAATGAGACAATTAAGTAACTGCCAGTCATTTCCTAGAAGACACAGAAAACAGAGAACCGCACCTGTTTAGGGTAGCATCCAGCACAGTGATTTATTTCTGAATCAATTTTCATCAGAAGCAATCCATTAAGTGAAGAATCTGAGGAAATTTACCTTCAGAATCCTTTTAATTTAAAATAATTTTCAAAAAAGGCTAACTGAACCCCCAGCCCCAGTCTTTACCTTAACATGAAATACAGACAAGACTCTTTGTGCCACATGATTTTACATTGCAGCATCTCTTACCACAACAGGGGCATGAATCTCCTTCCAGCAGCAGTGCACCCATCTTGATGTTCACTCCCATTTGTTTTGTGCAGCTGCTGCAAAGACAGATTTAAGTTTTCCTGGATGTATTTTCCAGTGTGCAGACATGCACAAATGGTTTGCCATTTCCTAAATTACTGTCATCACCCTGTTGCTCAGACCCTGTTGCTCAGTGGCACTCTCAGGTTGCTTGTCTGTCGGAGCAGATGAGGAAGAACAGGGTCAGCACAGACCCCAGAGCACCCACATGTGGCCCCATGACCAGTCTGGCTGCCTCAGCAAATTCCTTGGCACACAGCAGGCTGGCTGAGATGGAAGCAGGATTTGGAGCCAATGGGTCCCGAACTTTCCTCCCATCTCAGTATCATTACCCCAGATTGCAGGAGGTCCTGGTCAGACAGCGCGGTTGCAGCCCTACTTCTGGGAGGGTCTGGGTCTGGATGGTGGCTCTGCAGGCTTTGTGTTGGACTGTGCCAAGGGAAAACAGCTCATGGGCATCCCTGGTGGGGCTGGTATGGGGATGTAGGTCTTTCTGCTGCTTGAGTAGCATTCCCATGCCATCCTGCCCAGCTGATGAAGTTGTGATTGACTTTACCTTTGACCAAGAATGAATACTGTTAAGTTTTGGTTGGTGCATAAAGGTTTCAATGGCATAGCTATCAGGAGCATGGAGAAAAGTCACACTCTTCATTAATGAAGTGGTAGCCATGAACGGCCGGTTGAGATGCAAGTTTAGCTGAACTAGCTACCTAGGGTACAACTAACTGTATAAGTCATGACCTTGTTTGGTTTGGTCCTTGTTTGAGGACCCATATTTAGCTATACTGACAGACACTTTCTGGTGCAGACAAACATTATCTGTGTCAAGAAGTCCTGTGGTGGCCCAGGGCAAACACCAGTGACAGCTGGGTCCCCAGGCACACAAACCTCCTCTTCTCCCACTGCCATCACTCCATGGTGGCACCAGCCAAGCCCTGGGGACTGGGGGCTCACACCCTCTGCACAGCTGAAGAGACTGTTGCCTTCCAAACCCTAAAGCAGTTAGCAGTAAAACAGTGAGGAGTTGTGGTTTGCTGTTTTCCAAGTGGTCAGCATCTTCTTGTTGCTCGGTGGCAACAGCATGTTGCTGATCTGACAATCCAGGCACAGCATTCCATGTGCATTGCTCTCCCTGCACTTAGATGTTCCGCACCATTGCCACCCGTTGAGGCACACCAAGCTGCCACAGCACAAGCTAATCCCCATGGAGCACTTCCAGCAAGGCAGCTGATTTGGCTGGTGCCGAGTTGTCCTCTGCAGGTGTGTGCACATGTGTGTCCATCCGTGCATATGTGCTGCCTGCTGCCCTTTGCAAGGGGAGAGGGCAGCTCCTGGACAGCTTGGGCAGCGTCACGGTTCCAGGTGAGGTGGCTGGGGCTGCGAGCGGGCACAGCTGTACCAACAGCTGGCTGAGAAACATAGGAAATTCCATTCAAATATGAGGAAGAACTTCTTTAGAGTGAGGGTGCCAGAGGCCTGGAACAGGCTGCCCAGGGAGGTGGTGGAGTCCCCTTCTCTGGAGATCTTCAAGACCCGCCTGGATGCAGTCCTGAGTGATGTGCTCTGGGCAATCCTGCTTTAGCAGGGGAGTTGGACTAGATGATCTCTAGAGGCCCCTTTCAACTCTGACAATTCCGTGATCCATGATCCATGATAAACAGCAGGGTGACCTGTAGATCAGGTGGTTGCTTGCTCATCCTTCCCTACACCTGAGCAGCACAGGGAACCCAAATCAGTGCTCGCCAAAGCACACTTACCACGTCCTTGTCCTATAATCAGTGTTCACTGAGAGTTTAACACATCCCCAATTAAAGGAACTGAAGCAAAGCCATCTGGTTCGGCACCACTTACTCTTGATTGCCCACTATTCATGTCAGGTCAGAGGGACATCATACTTTGTTTAAACCTTCACAGTGGGCTAAACAGGGGGACTTCACCCAGAGTGAGCACTGTTTGATGTCTGGTTAGGAAAAAGGGCAAGGAAGCACATATAGTCAAATCATGATGCCTATCTGGCACTATGATACAAGTCCAAAATAATTTCCAAAGACTCAAATAAGTCAGGAGCAAAGAGAAGTAGGAAAAGCTGCTTATGCCAATGAAACGAGAGAATCAACAATTACATTTTTGGAGAGGTAGAAAATAATCACTCTGTTCCTGTTACTTCTAATGTGCTGGTTTTTTATAAGCCTGTCATGAACAAAAACATTTAGTACATATACATGCCTTTTATTACCACTTTTGGGCTAATAAAGTAACATTTACCTCATGGGTAAGGATGTAGTACCCTTCCAAATTAATACATCTATGTCTACACTTGGCATCTTCCCCTCCTTACGTCTCCATTACCAGGTTATTTATGAGTATGTGGTGTATTTTCTAATTAAGTATGGATTCTGGTAGCTGAAAGGAGTGAGAACGGCTTTATTTAGTAGCTGGTAATTAAAAGTGAGTCTTTCTTTGAGAAGAAAGACGCTTCCCTTGAGCACCATTGCTTATTTTTAAAGATGCAATGAAGAAAGATTCAGTGAGATGAGACAGCAGTTCTTGCTAACACCAGCTATAATCGTTTTTGGGGGACACTGAAATGTAGATGTGCTAGTTAGCTAAAGGATACCACAGTGACTCCAAAAGCCAGGGTAGATTACGTGTTGTGGTGAAGCTCACCAACCCCAGCAGCACTGGGTGGGGAGGTCCCTGGGAGAAGCACCAGGGACCCAAAGGCATCAGGGATTCTCTGATTCTGTGATATAGACCCCTGGGACCCCAGCCTGCCCCATACACGGGCTCAACTCTAAGAAGGGAGTGTATTGCTGTGGTTTGAATGATGATATGTTGGTGATGATGTTATTTACCGAAGTAAGATGACAATCTGAGAGACCCAGTTTGAAAGACATAGCCCCCAAAATAAAAAGTCCTGAAAGCAAGAAGTCCTTATCACTGCTCTGTGTAGGAAGAGTAACTCCCAGCTGGCTGTGGTAGCTGTCAGGCATTAACCTACTATTCCCAGGTCTCTGAAATAAATTCAATGTGAGGCATCGGGAATACAGATTTTCCATGCTCCTCTTTCAGCTGGAGACCCTGGCCCCAGCAACTCCAAGTCCTTGGATGGGGAGTGAGGATGGAGTGAGATATGCCAGGAACTATTTATCCCATCCTGTCTCAGGATTGTCGACCAAGTCAACATCAAAGGAAGATTATAGCTATTTATTTGCGACATGGGCAAATTGCAAGGTTTGGATAGTACATGGAGGCACTTGTTATAAGAGATACACAGTATTTTTTTAAAAGTGGCTCACTTCTTCCTCCCAGTAACATCCTAAATCCAGGGAAAGGGGAAAGTTCCTGCAACATAAATTGTGAGATTTACAGCGGTGTTTAGAGGCATCCCTTACATACTGATGTTCCTGAGTGCAGGTTTAAATCAAAAAGTGCAAGTCTGCTCCTAAAAAACTGTCTGCCATAGAATGGGAGAACACAGGTAACCTGTACTTTAGTCAATGCACAAGTTAAGCATTGAGAAAACATCATAAAAGTTGTCATATAGCAGTAATTGACATGCTTGCCAGACAGACATTGTATGATATAATTTGAAGACATTGCATAAACTATAAAACAAGAGATAACACGTAAGTGGTCAGGAGCCAGAATTCTACTAAGAAATGATAATGCATTCAGTCTTCCAAGTTTGCTAACTTTCTCTCTATCAATTTTATCCACACGTACAAATTTAGTGTCTGTTCCTCACTCACCTGCTCCCTTGTTCAGGTGAAAAAAAAAATTAAAAAAAATCCTTTCTAGCTATTTGCCAGGAGCTTAGAACAGCCATAATGATTTAAATTGATGTTTAAATTAATCTCTTATTGAGGTACCGTAGGTGTTACCATTCCAGTCTCAAATGCAAAGGGTTCTTGGGAGTTTGCCTTTTAGTTCAGTTAGAGCTGGTGTTTCTGAAATTTGTGTGTCCGGTTGCAGATTGCTCTGGACAATATTACAACAAACAAGTTATTTAAGCATTTAGTCACTGAAGGGATGTGGGGGGGGGCAGATATCTCTGGTTTTGTTCTGACCCATTACAAATGCCTTGGGTTTATAATTTCTTTTTTTTCAAGTCCTGTTGAATAATACTGCTCACTGAGAAACAAACCATTTGCTTTGTTGTTTCATTCTGCAGCTGAATCCCAGTATTTACCTTGCTTTGCTGCTGAAGCAGAATATTCATAGGGCAACCTCTCTGGAAAAGCTTAAAGTATTTATATGATTGATAGCTGGAAATAATAAATCAAGTATATTCATGAGTTTTCAGAGCTTGGATAGTTATTATACTGTGAAGTAGTGACCTTAGTAGGTTTCATTATCTGGCTAAGAAGTCATAAAAAAAAAATACTGCAGAAAACAAGCCTGACTTGAACATCTGGAGGACGAGGAGTAGGAAAACAAATGAAAGGGCCTGCTGTATTCTGTGCCAGGAGGATTTGCAATCCAGAAAGAGATGCAAATGACTAAGGCTGAGTGATCTACTTTCTGTAAGCAATCAGCGTGACAGACTTAACCCCTTTTCTTGTTTGCAAATTATCCTGAAGTAAGGGCTGCTGCTTACAGATGTGTTTGCTATTTGCATACACTTTGTGAATAAACTTCTGCTTGGGTGTTAGTCATGCTATTCAGCATGACGATTGCTTGAGTAGTGTTGTTTGTAGGGTGTGATTCATCCAAACCTGCAAGAGAGCTGTAAGGCAGGCTGCATGAGCATTACTAGAAATATGTCTATGAATGCATATTCACAATTTGTGAGCATGTTTGTGATGCTTTTCATCTCTCTGCAAACAATCTTATTTCCCAAGAAGGTTTTGTTTGTACCAAAAAGTA
This sequence comes from Scolopax mira, assembly GCA_004320125.1. NCBI lineage: Eukaryota > Metazoa > Chordata > Aves > Charadriiformes > Scolopacidae > Scolopax > Scolopax mira. Next base: position 61,952 of record BJBW01004950.1, read on the forward strand.
CTCTGTAATTAGTAACTTTTGGAATGGAAATAGTCATGGAAAACTTCTTGAAACCAATTACATCTGTCTGTGCTTCTCTACTAATCTGTTTTACATTGAGCAAAGTGTCAAGGGGCCAGCTGAGGGCAAAAAGATGTAGATGACAGTGGGTACAACCTGGTAATATGCTGACATGTTTTACTGTGTTGGCCCCCTGAGACAAGCTCTTGGGCTTCAGTCACAAGGTGCTTCCCTGTGGGATCCATTATTTTTCCTTACTGCTGCAGACATGCCTTTACCCTGAGCAATGCACTGTCCTGACATGGTCCTGGTTGGTTTCCTAAGGGATCTCTGCCTTTGGCGTTGCTGCTGCAGGGTTTGCTGCCCTGCTGTGTTCCTGGCATGGGGGGCAGAGGAAGCAGCATTGCTGGGTTTGCAGAACCATGGGGTCGGGTGGCTTTGGTGCAGGCTGAAAGAGCAGTAGATGTGGGAATTTGGGGTCGTATGGTATCAGGACTGGTCACAAGACACATAGGTGCTTCAATATGAGCGTACTGGATACCCTAGCTGCTTCAGGTCAAGTTACCATTTCGTTTGCTCTGGGAAAAGGCCCAGCATCCATGTATTATGTCCTCAGAAAGATCCCCACTCACTAAAAAAATTCTCAACCATAAGGAGAAATGAGAGCCACTTCACTGGCCCAGACTGACAAAATGTCCCAGACAAAATTGCTGGTGAATACAGAGCTGAAGTTTTTGCTATTTAATTGCAAAATAGTGACAAAAATGACATTTTTTCTTCCCTTATCTTGGAGTACCCGAGGGATGACCCCTTATCCTAGCAAATGACCTCTGGTCTGGCAAGGCAGTAATCGGGGAAATGGTGGGGTATGGGTGCTTCATGTGTCAGCTGTCCCCATGGGTAGCGGGGGCCAGTCCACGCAGATGGCACCATGCAAACCACTTCTGCTGCTTTGGGTGAGAGATACCAGTTCCAAAGGTGATCCCTAGGCTGGAGCAGCACCAAGCAGCCACATCAGCCAGGACTGGGTCCCCGCTGCACCTCGCAAATGTGAAGATAAATGCAATTCCCAGCCCCTGGGATTTTTCAGCCTGGTTGGAGACGTGATGTAACCAGGGCTCCCAGGCCTTTTACAAGTTCAAAGATCGCTTAAAAGATATAGTTTATGTCAAATGCAGACTATCTGTTCTCCTCATGTGCCTCCCTTTCCTTAGCCTGATTTTCATTAAGAAAACATAATCAATTCTGCTTAAGGGTGCCTTTTTGTGGCAAAGGGAAAAGGGAAAAAGAAGCTGAGGAAGATCCTTTCTTCTTCAGTTTTGAAGCATGAGAAGGCAAGGAAACAAACACATGGTAGGGGATTTGTCCTAGCCCCAGCACTTCCCTTATCTTTCTTTTTCTGCTGACTTCCTGCTCTCAATGCTTTGGCAGCTCGTAGGACAGCGTCTAAACTTTGCAAACATGAAGGAATTCAAATGGAACCCTGGACGTCATTGCATTTTCCAAGTTGGCCATAAATCACGTTTTGTTATGGTTATTCTCTTGTGAGGCAGAACATGTGCAAGGAGATAAGAGCCTGGAGGAAGGAGAGGCAGAGGGTATCTCAGAAGAAAAGAAACACCAGTAGGAAAGACCTAATAAGAAATGTTTTGACAGTCTCGATTGAGCCGAACAGCCATTGAGGAACTGGTGTGGGTTCTTATTGTTGCAGGGACATTGCCCCACCTAGTTTTAAGTCCAGCTTGCTTTGGAGCTGGAAGAGAGCTCTTTCCTTTGCCATTCAGATTTTGTATCACTGAAAGTGGGGTTTTCCTGGTGAGGCAGTATTTTCCAACCACAGCACTGTGGTGATTCATCAGCCAGATACTCAGGTGATATAAATAGACATAGCCTCCACCAGCTTCAGGGATCTTGCACTGACTTACATCAGCACAAACTTGGGATGGAAAGTTCCCATCAGTTTGCCCAGTCTCTACCCTAGTCGCTGCCAGTCTCTTACTGTACATTGGTCCTGGCTAGAGTTAGGAAGGGTTAGAGAGCTATCTCAAGAGAACTGAAAAGCACACTTTCTTGTAGTGAAAGGAAGGCATAGCTTGGTTTCCTCTCAGGAAGCTTTCTCTTACATCAAACATGTATCTTCCCCTCCCTTGCTCTTGGTTTGACCCCATTTTTCTCAATTGCTGGTGCTGTTTGGGTGTTTGGGGCGTGGGATGTTCTGCTGGTCCTTCACAACAAAACCAGGCATGGAGGGGGTCTGCTGAGGAGTTGCTCCAGAGTTCTGAACCCTGGACCTAGCTGGGGATTTAATGCTTTTAAAAATTAATCATCTTTTTAACTGGGGAAGTGGCTGCTTGGCTGGTAGAAGGTTAACCTGAGGAACAGCTCTAGACAAGGAGGTAATTATATTTATTCCTTGGTTGCATTGTGTGGAATGCTGATGAGGGTTAAGTGGCTGTAGTTACCTATGCAGTGAGCAATGCGTCACTCATATTTTACAACAACAGGAGCATGGTTGTCTGAGCTTGGACCTGTTGCTTTGGCTGTCCATGGATTTCCAATCAGCTTCCACGCTGCCACTTTTCTCTGCTTGGCCAGCATATTTTATAAGAATAACACCCAATCATTGTGTTAAATGGTGTTCAGAGGTGTTTTTACTTCCCCTGGTATGCTATTATTTACTCCGTTATGATACCACATAATGGACAAGGGTGAACAACTCGTTAGGAGATGTTTGCTATTTTTTTGATATATTCAATGATGTGTTTTTTGCATCCCTGTTATACTCAGGCCTCTCAAGAGCAAAGGGATACCTATAATTTGGCTGAACTTTTTTCTTCCCAGCAAATGATGGCTCCAATAATCTCCCCGGAGATAAACTTCCAGAAATAAAACACAGTTAGACCTGTTCTCTTTATGCTGGGTTTGAAAAAAAAAAGAAAAAAAAAACCAGGAAGATCCTTGGATCACCAGCAGGAATTTGGATTTGGGGAGCCACCAAGTGTAGCCAGCCTGTGAGTGCTATCAAGAATCCATATCAAGAATGCAGTGGTTGCATTAGATGGGGCCTAATGCATTCATTAGATGTCTGGTTGTCCCTTCTTGTGCCCAGAGCTAGGAGCCTGCAGCCTGGCTGTTCACCTCCTGGACAGGGTGTACTGGTGTGCTGCTTCCTTATTTTGGGCTTTCTGGGTTTGGCAGAAAAGCCAATGCCAAGGATGAGGCAGTCCAAAGGCCTGGCCATGCAAGAGGAGCAATCTTGGTGGGGACCCTCATGAGTCTTCAGCCATGCATGATCTCTGCTCTGCACTGGGGTTGCTTCTCCTGCTGAACATCCTCCATTAAACATCTACAGGCTACCCCACACCAGTTGTCGAGGTGTTTCTCGGACATTTTTCCCATTTGCTTCAGCGATATTATTTCTACATGCCAAAACCCTGCTCTCAAAATTGAATCAATGGGGATGCCACTTGAAAGGGATTCAATTGCTCTGCTGTGTGTCCTTCTGTGGCCTTTTGTCCTGGGTCCGCATTGCTTGTTGAGGTTGCCTCCTCTCTACAGTGGAGATGGAACAATGCTCTGGGTAAGCTGAGCCAAAATGAGCATCACAGAGCTGTGAATGGCTCCCAGCTGAGCAGCAGTGACTCCCTGCAAGCCTGGAAGTTGGCACATGAGCAGGAAGCTCTGGGAGCAGTAACAATTGTGGGGAGACAGTACAGCTGCCATCGGTCTCCCAGCAGCAGGGCAGGGGCTAGGAGGCTTAGGGGGCTGCTAAGGAGAGAAGAAGGGAGAGGAGGAGGAGTTCACTAGGTGGCAGTCGGCCCTCTGCCTGGTGGTGGGAACGTGGGTGAACGGAGTCGTAGAGGAGCCCAGGAGCAGCTTTGCACAAGAATCCTGTAGCCGAGGGGCCAACGCTCATGGTCATCCTGGGAGCCACAGCGTAGCTGGTCATTTTTGCTGGGAGCTCAGGCAGTTGACTGACCGCGCAGGAGTCTGAGACAGTTTCTAGACCTTTCTGTGGGGGAAAGCTCGGACTGATGACCAGAATATGCCTGAAAAGTTAACAAACCAGATTCATAATAATAATTAATAATAATGCTGAACAGTACTAAGTTTTAGAAAACTCGAGATTTGAGCTATGGGTCATGAATTTTTTTTTTCTATTGCTGTGTATTTTTTTAATGTGTCTTGGCGCTGGCGGATCTGCTAGCGTTAGTCCTTGCCTCAGTCCAACTGCTCATATTGTTGCTTCCAAACTTTCTGGTTGCCTAAATCCCTGTTATTTCAGTTGGACAGCCTTCTCCTCTGGTTCTGCACTGCTGCGCAGGCCGGCTGTGCTGTTTAAAGGCTGTCAGGCCTGATTCTCATTTACACTCTGGCAGCACGAACCTTCACACCCACTTGAGGGTCCTTTCCTCTGCCGGAGCACTGGAAGGAGGATTTGTCTCTGCAGAACATAGATCCAGGAAGCAGCCATCCTCGTGGTACAGGGCTGGATGCTGCCTGATTTCTCTGGTTTTGAGTCAGCTTGCAGAGCGCTCTGTGATACCGCTGGATGAAAAAGCCAGGGATTTATCAACTGGGATTTATTTTTTGCAGCTGCTAAAGCCTTAGACCCACCAACTGCTCCTGTCTGCTGTGTGAGTCCCACTGGTGGGAGAGGTGCCCACGTGCTCTGGCTGAGTGAGGGCAGTGCCTGCTCGCAGGTTTGCAGCAGATTCCCTACCTGTTAAAGAGCCGCTAGAGAACTTTCATAGAATCATAGACTCATAGAATCATCTGGGCCAGAAGGGACCTTCAAAGGTCTAGTCCAACCCCCCTGCAGTCAGCAGGGACACCCCCAACTAGACCAGGTTGCCCAGGGCTTCGTCGAGCCTCACCTTGAATGTCTCCAGGGATGTGCCCTCTCTCTCCAGCTTCGAGCAACAGCCTTATCGTATGCTAAGGGTCTGTCCCCGAGAGCACCAAAGAAATGTAAGATTGATTAATCAAGTTGTGTAATGTGCAACACCAGTGTTGCCGATGTTTGTCATGTGCCTGTGGTCCATGATGTGTGCCTGCATCCAACGTAAAATTAGTAGGTGTGTCTTATAAACAAAAAATAATCATCCTGTGAGTCAGAGTTAAAAATTTTCCCTTCTGTATGAAGTGCTCATTAAACTGGAATTATAAGTGAGGGGAAGGGCAGCCTGGAGATGGTTTGCGCTCACTTGCTGCTTCTCCAGCAGCCGTCAACATGGCCAAAAGTGTGACTTCTGATGCACCATCTTCTGCACATGTGTGTGCCGGAGTCACCAGCCAGACTCCATGGTTCCTTCAGTGCCAGCTGCTGAAGGGGTCTCTGGTGGGGTCACTTGTGATCTTATCAACAACAATGATAATGTGGAATAGATCATTTTTAGGGCTGCTACTGTTGTCTGAAGGTGACAATTTCACTTCCTGAATGTGAGGCTGAGGGTAAATAGTTTGTTGGGTTTTTTTGCCCATCTTGAATTTTAAATGGATCTGAAAGAGAGCACCTCCCTTATGATTAGAGCGCCTCCCTTACGAGGAAAGGCTCAAAGACCTGGGGCTCTTCAGCCTGGAGAAGAGAAGACTGATGGGAGACCTCTATGTTTACAAGTTCCTAAAGGGTGGGTTGAAAGATGATGGAGCCGGGCTCTTTTCAGTGGTCTCCAGTGATAGGACAAGGGGCAATGGGCACATAGCTGGAATATAAGAAGTTCCACTCAAATATGAGGAAGCACTTCTTTATGAGGTGAGGGTGATAGAGTCCTGGAACAGGCTGCCCAGGGAGGTGGTGGAGTCCCCTNNNNTGATGTGCTCTGGGCAATCCTGCTTTGGCAGGGAGTTGGACTAGATGATCTCTAGAGGGCCCTTCCATCTCTGTCAAAAATGAGAAAAAGACCTAATTTCATAGTAGGCTTATTTCCCCAGAGATGTTGTCATCACATTTAGGCATAAGCCACACAATAGGCTGCAAATACCTACGTGCTTCTGGGAAACCACTACTCTCAAGCCCAGATTGGCATATATATTTTTGACCCTTAATTCTGTGATTTCCCTGAGGGAAGGTTCTATGTCTTTATTACACACAGATAAATAGCTAGAGCAGGTCAGCGTCTACGCCACAGGACAACTATTTTTACAACTCTAAGAAAGGGTTGCTGTGCTCTCAGTCCTCCAGAAAAGGATCTGGAAGATAAGATGGTAAAAGCTTCCCTGGTAGTTTGACCAGAAGACCCGTGGAGCTGTTCAGTAGAGTTCCTAATGATTTAGACCCAAAATACTGGAAACATAAGTGTCTGCTTTTAGGTTTTTTGTCAGCTGGAAGCCTCTGCCAGATCTCTGGTATGACAAGGAGGCTGCTTCTCATCTCTTCACATCTGAACCCCATGAAATTAATGGCAAAAGCAACTTTGTCATGAAAGTCCATCCAAAAACTGCAAGTACCAGCCCTCCGCATCTCCTAATGAGGACTGAACTGGGGGAGCATGTTTCTCTGGCAGTGTCCTGTGACAAGTTAGCTGCGTGCTTCTTGATCCATTTAATGATACTCCTTGTGGAGACCTCACATAGGCAGAAGTAGAGAGATCTGAAAATAGTATTACTGTCGCTTATTTATCTTGCAGTAGATTTAATTTATTAAATCATTGCCCTGCTAAAAGCCTGTTTTCCTCCTAGATCACTTCATATGATGTCAACTTCAGCAAGTAAAATGGCCACTACATCTTTGGTTGTCATTACACCACTTTTTAAAAAAAATAATCAAACAACACAACAAAATATGCCAATATTCATTTTAGTGCCGTAGACATGTTAAGTAATTATTTATCTGAACAGAAGGAGACTCGTGGAATTTATATTTAGAACATGAGCTTTAAATAAGCAAAACACTTTTAAATATAACTCCATTTTGGATAATGAGATGTTTTCATGGACATAATGGCTATTTTCAGCATGTTGTCCCAAGGCTGCTCTTTTAAAATATGCCATGTTACATGTAAGTTGGAATCATACAGAATATTTGTGCATTAAGAGAGGTCAGCTCTTCTTGAGAGTAAATATTTGTATGTATGTGGGTGTGTGTGATATGTCTCATGCAAGAAGTGAGTGTAACAGTAGGAGTCAATTTAGTTTAATAATCAAGCTGTACAAATCTAATAGATTGATCAACCCCATAGATTGGTTTCCTAGTATAAAAGGCATGACTTGAGAATAGTTTGCTATTGCTAGTAAAAGTTCTTTATGTAAATATGTATATACACCCTAAAGAAACATTAGCTGTCACGTATATGTCGTCAGACTGCTGTTGTCCCATTTCTTAGCTGTAGAAAAATTCAGTGCTGTTCAGTGAAGTAATACAACATACACAGACATCAGTATTTGCATGCTGTTGTGTGATACTTTCTGCTTAATTCAAACTGCATGACTGACCCTCTGCACCAGCTTGTTACGGCAATGAGCAGAGCCATATTATGTGGTAATGTAAGCAGGAAAAGGGAAATTTCTGTAACCTGGCTAGAAAGGGGTATATATAACATTTCGATTTTCCATAAGCCTGGTACATTTTTCAGCCATGCATGTTTCTCTGCTGAATCATCTCTGACACACCTACACAGAGCTGTGATTTGCCTCAAGTAAGTATTGATGCCTGAAATAGATCTGAGCAGACTGCAGCAGTGTTTGTCAAAAGAAAGAAATACATTTAATGTTTCATTTTATATATAGTGTGAGCCACCAAGTTAGTCTGTGTAGAAGAAGAAAACTTTCAGGTTTTGTTTTCTTCTCCTTGTGTTTGTCCCTTGCAAGTGATCTGCAGAGGCATTGTGGCAGTGCTTCCCCATCCTATATGTTCTGATACATGTGATCTGATGCCGTTGAGTGAGAAGGAATAAAAGGGGAGAAAAAAGGATGTCTGGGGAGTGGAGGAAGCATGTTAAGGTATGGGAAGGGTTGACTTTAATCACACTGGACATAAATGAAATTGAGCCCTGTCATTTGCCACTGCATGTTCCTGTTCAGTGGGTGTTCCTCCTCCTGCTTCTTGTGAGAAAGACCTGTCCTGTCTTGGACTTCCCATGCTGCAGGATGCCAAACAGCACCGTGCCTGGACAGCAGACCCTCATTGGAGAGAAGTGGCCTGGTCCACTTCCCCATATTAATTAAAGAAACATCTGTTACACTGGGCTTTACCTCTTGCATACTGTGCTTGACCTTGCCCAGTTACAACTGCTGGGTAAGTGAATTTTTGCTTTTGTAAAGGGCTGGTCTCCTCCCCACCCTTTTGCTAACCCACTTATGGACAAAGCTTCCCACTTGGAAATCAGCCTGTCCTATTAACCTTTGCAAGCAAGGTGATGATTTCAAATGGTGGAGTGTCTGGGAGCCGCTCCCTGGTGATAGCAATGCCTGCTACTTAGGAGGACATCTCTCTTGGGCTGTTTACAGCTCAAAGCAGGCAGGGAGGGGAAAAAGAAGCCTGAAGACAAAGAGGGTCTAATACAAAGAGGGTCTAATGCCATCTGCTCTGCACCTCCTGCAGCAGTAGGAAACTGGTGTTACTCCTAGCCAATATGCTGGTCTCCAGCGTGGAGGACATAGTGGTAGGAGCAGAAGACACTGCATTTATTCCACGTGTGGCACTGGTGGTGAACTCCCAGATTACTGACTTTCCTGACTCTGTGTGCTCTTTGTTTTGAGGCAGTATTACTATACACATTCAGGTCCAAGTTATTCAGGTCCCTTACCTTCTGCCTTAGTGATACAGTTGTACAAATAATTGCCTTCCAAACTTCCTCAGTCACAAACTCACCCCTTGAAGCAGGTAAGTGCCATTCACTCACTCACTCAGTAATTCTGTGCCAAACACCATGCCACATCCACACTGATCAGGAAAACCCCAAATCGAATGGGAGCAGGGCAGGCTGGTGGTGATGGGGTGGATCATGTGAGCGCAGTGGAGGTGGAACATGGCAAAAAGCCCTTCAAGATGAAAGAGAAGCATCAGAAGTGGATTGAATCCATCACATTACTCGTAGGTGTGCGTATCTGGTATTTGTTTATGCTGGTGTCTACGTACAACTGGGCAGATAAAATGAAAGAATTTAGGACATATTTTACATGACCACACACTTTTAGAACACAAGATAAACAATAGATGACTGCACGTTTAAAACATTTTCCTTGATAACAGATTGAATAATTTACCAGTAATGACAGGGAATGATAGAGCAGTCAACAACTTGGATTGAGCTACAATTGAACTGCATGAACTGCATCCATGCTGTTTGGGCTATTTTGTTTATTTGTTTTGGATTTTTTTTTGGCAACCATCTGTTGCCTTTACGACAGAATACATCCAGCGGAAAATGCCTCTGGGGAAACATGGAACAGAGTGTGTGTGTAAAAGTAGCGTGGGGGAAACGTGAGAATTTATTTTGAGCTTGCTTGAAGGAGGGTGCACTGAACTTGAGCATGTGAACAGGCATATCTGTCAGAAATGGACCCAGGAGCAGGATTATCCTACCTGATCCCAGCAACACGTTTGTTGACCAGGAAGCAAAGGAAGAACTCTACCTTGCTGATTTCTTCCCTTTCAGGATCATCTAGCCTATTTTATGCCCATCTGCTAGTTTTCTTCCCATTGCATTCTCCTGCTCCATCTCCTTTGCTGTGTTTCAGCAGCTCAGTCTTCCCTGTGACCTTTGATCTTAATGCATGATGGTCCAAAACATAACCATCACTGCAGTGAGATGGTAGGGAGCAAAACCTTGCTTGCAGGTGCTCTTTGAGGGAAAGGTCCTTTCTCCTCTCCTACCAAAAAAGTGGAAGAAGTGGAAGACAGGAACGTTTCTTCAGCTGCCTACATGTGGCCCCCTTGAAGTCTGGCCATGCTCAGGACCTCTGCCTTGACCTCATCCCCCCCTCCAAAGGACAGTGCTGCTGTGCTATTTCTGCAGCTTTGATCGCCATAGCTGAAACGTGGGGCACCGTGAATTAATTGCTTTGGTGCTGTCAGCTTAGTTAGATGACGCCAAGCCGTGTGAGCTCATGGGTTCAACACCTTCAGTTCGCTGGAGCTGATTGATAGAAAATCACTAGCTTTGTCTAAATTATAGCTTGGCCCTTGGTTAGATGTCAGGGAGCCAGGTCACCGCGTGGGCGCTGCTGCGTGATCCGGGTCCGTGTCTGCCTGCACGCTGCAAAGCTCGATGAAGTGCTTTTGGGCTCCTTCCTTCTGGCTGGGCTCCAGGCTTGAACATCAATGACCTAGTTATCAAAGGGTTTCCTCTTGATGGACACCATGTGAGCAAGCCTGGCCTCCAGATCTGACTATCTGACTGGGGAAAGTTCTTCACAGACAGGCCAGGCTTGCAAAATAACCAATCCTCACTGAAGAACAGGATTTATAGCGTATCAGATGTGTGTAGGGCTATTTTTGTTCATATTTGTGTTTGGTTTGGTTTCGCTTGGCTCTAAATTTTTTTCTTTCTGGTTTCTCTGACTTTGGGAGCACCCTCTTCCAGCTCTAAGCTGTCTCAACAGGAAAATTGGGATTTCCCAGCTCTCCTCAGCTGTCCCATCTGGGCTTTTCAGATGTTGCCCAGAGACACCTTCCCCCCATCCCTGTGTGAAAGATGGGGCAGCAGTCCCTCAGGCAGGTGGCAGGCAAGGCAGAGCCAGGTTTTGTCCAGGTCCCCTCTCTGCACCATTGCGGGGTACAGTGCCATGCACAGGGCAGGCAGGACACCATTTTTCCACCCCATGGTCATGCAGAGCTTCTCCCATTCTCACCCCGTTCCATTTTGGTCCGGATTGTCTCCCATCACCATGTGTGCTCATCCCGAGCCCCAGTGCTATGCAAGAGAGTGTGATCAAAACATCAGTTAACCCCATGCTAGGTGAAGGCAAACACTGCCTCTCACAAAGGCAGGCTGGACCCTGGCACTGTGTTTCAGCTTATAAGTGTTTTTTTGTGGGGATCCTCTGGTAGGTTTTGTCTGTGCAACAAACAGGTAATTTTACCATCCTCAGCCTCATAGATTTTACCATCTGTTTACAGAGACCAAGTGTAGGAGGGAGAATTTAAACCATGGGTAATTTTAAGAGTGAAAGAGTTTATGTGGCTTTTAAAGTTGAGATTGTAGATAAGAGCAAGGCAACACAAGGCTGCAGAAGATGAGCAAGTGCATTGAGAAATATATGGATGTGAGAGCAGGAAGGTACATGACCAGGTCTGAGATCTTCTGTATTCCTCTCCCTTCTTTTTGAAGAGGAGAAGTTGGGTTTGAGTTACACTGTGCCCTCGATCCATCTCACATGGGATTCCACTGTGGCTGTTCATTTCCTTACTGGTACGCTTAAAATGTGAAGGTCTCCATTCAGTGTAGCTGCAGTAGTCTGAGATGTTGTTTGCTCCACCAAAAGTTACTATTCCTGTAGTAGAAAAGCACACGGGCTTATGACTCATCCATTCAAGCTTACATATTAAATAATAACCTAGACTTTGACCTGTGGCAGCTGCGAGGCAGCACACGTTTGCCCCTGCCAGCTCTCTGACGGGCAGGCTAACCTGGGGCAGGCGATGGAGAGACCAGTGCGTGCCAATCAGAGCCCTGTGCAGCAAGGCTGGCTGTACACACAGTAACTGATGGACTAAGAGAAAAGGCTCACCTTCAGCAGGAGCTGGGAAAAGTAGCTTAGCTTATTATTATTGCAAAATCGTTATGTTAGCATTAAAAAAGAGCAGTCAGAAATTTTGGGGTTTGAAGGCATCTGGCGGTGTTCCTGCTGACCTGTGATTCATTTCGCATATGATAAAGAGAAATCTGTACTGAAATTAGATGGATGAAATGTCAGTTGTAGAGCAAGTGTGGTGAAGACTGTCCTGGTCTAGGTTTAATTAACTGATATTCCTCAAGAGGAGAGCTGCATCTTGGTGTTTAGACCATCTATGGAATCTGTTGACTAGGTCACGGCCATGAAGACATATTTGTTTCTGGCAGATCTGTCTTCACCCACAGCGGATTCAGCTGTTTCACTGTGGCTTACAAAGCATGGAGTTTTCAAGCTTGCATTTCTGAGGGTTTTTTGGGATCTTTTGTTGTGGCTTGGGTGTTTCCCATAGGCATGTTGCATGCAGGCGGTACAGCAACAATAACCTTCATTGCTGTGGACCTGTTGATGGTTGAAGGTTAATTTGTACTGGAAAGCAGTTACAAAATCAACCAGGGCATGAATTTATAATACAGTAGTGCTTTTGCTTCAGTGTACGACCTAAGCATGCCAGACTAACTTTATCCCTATGCTGCAGACAGATTCAACTTGAAGTAAAGCTAAAATGGCAGTGAAGACAAAAGAGCCTGAAATTTAACAGTTTAAGATAAAGGGACTGAACTTGAGTTTAATAACCAGTGGTTTTTTTAACTTCCTTTCTACTCCAATTCAAATAAATTCTGACTATCCATCTGCATTATGAGCATACCTATTCTTTCTGCAAATAAACACTGAGTCTTATGAAGTACCATTTTTCCATGAAGCACACATGCAGCGGTGGGGTTTGCTGTTGTGGTCTTGAAATTAGACTGGCAAGAAATTGAGGTTAAATTAGTGCCATGATGTTCCTGTTTGCTTACCTCTTTGCCCTTTATAAACAAGAAAAATGTGTGCTGCAACAGCTGAAGTCGATGGTGTTTGCCTCTGATGACTTGATGCCACGTGATGCATTTTGAGCAAGTATTCACTGCTGCTTGGCAGCTGTGGCTTAATGTGGTTCAGGATGGTGCTTTCTTTCTCACTTGTGTCTGAGATGGATGTTGGTTAAGGATGGTTCCTTGTCTACACATCTGCACTGGTGTATGTCAGTTACAAGATCTGCTGAGCTCGTGTCAGCATGTTGTGAGCTCTACTGGCATCAGATTTTCTATGTACAGATCATTGCCAAGTATTTCAGCAGGAATGAGGACTCTTCACTTTGACAGACTGTTCCCCACTGCTCAAACATATGGCTCCAAAATCATCTGCACAGTTTATTTTCCTCCTTTGACAAAGCCAAGTGTCCTTATACCACGGTACTGGTACATTTTCAGTGGAAGATTGTTTTAAAAATAAATCTCAATGTTCTTTATTCACTAGTGGGTTTTGAAAATAAACATACATTTATTTCTGAGTTTTATTTATCTAAAATTTCCTCTATAGCAGAGCAGTAAAGAGAAGTATTACCATAAAATGATGTTTATTGGTAAACTCATTGACCTGAATTGGTGAAACTCCCATACCACAATTCCACCCTGTTACTTGGCAGTAGGTGCAACCAGCGAGTGACGTTAGTTTTGCAGTTTGAGGCTTAAAAAAATCCCCAAACAAAACCAACATGTAATAATTTGCAGATGTTGGCAACTGGCAATGATGCCTGAGTTGAAGCTCTCTTTGGGTGCCAAGCCACAAATATATATCATTTTTTATAATCTACCATTCCTGGAACTGAAAGAGTTTTCAAAACAATCAATATGTAAACACAAATATAGAGCACACCCTTCTGAGCATCCCCAGTGCTGCTACTGCTATGAGCTGTCTGCTAGATACACAGGGCTTTTTCTTCTTAACTATGTCCTCCTTCAAAACATGTTTACTTTTAGTCCTTTATTTAGAGGTATAGGTGTGCAGGGCTAGTACAGCTCCTACAAGAGGAAGGGAGGTTATTCACACTTTCCAAAATTGTTAAGTTACTAACCAATGCAGACTGCTATAAACTGAAACCAGAAAAGGGTTATATATGACATACGGCTATATTTCCTTATGTGCTTTCTACTTGACAGTGTCTTGTTCAATGGTTTTGAAAACTGAAGTTTTCTCTTTATCCCTTGTACAAGGTACCCCTTCTCCTCCACTCCCCTCTATAGGTATTTTAATTCTAAACCAAAGGCACCACCTTAGAAAATGAACTTTCCTTTCACTTCAGGGTCATGCAGCAAATACCACAGAACTTGCTTTGGGAGCTACTTTCAGTGTCATTTTAACAGATTTGTTCACTGGAAAATGAACTGATACCATTGCCATGCTACCCTAGGGAGTGCCAAATTGCGGTCAAACACCACAAACTTGCAACCACTTGCTATCAAGGTTAAGTTTCTGGTATAGTCTGCCATGATCTGTTGTTAGATTGTGTCAATGAGACCAGTCACAAACTGGGACACCACTTGTACAAGTACATATTGGAGAGAGAGAGGCATCTTTGCAAAAAATGTGTGATAGAAGCAGACAGTGAGTGAAGGAGTGAAGTGAGGGGGCAACTATGAAGCAAGAGGACACTGCCAGTCAGGAGGGTATTTGGTGTTCTCAGCACACCAAACATTTATTGTTGTATCCATTTCTGCATTTATTTATCACAGCCTTAAAGCAGAGCTTGAAGAGGGTAATGAAATTCCTGGGAGTTTCTTTGTTGTTTCTGGAAATCTGCCCTGGAGCTTAGGGGAAATTTAGGAGAAAACCCAGAAGGGCTTGTTTGTAATGTGGAAGATGAAGATGGAAGGGACATTGCTGGCCAAACATAGTGTGGGCTGGAAGCTCAGCAGCAAATGATGGATGATATGTGAAGTGAAGACAAGCTGCTGATGGTTCAATATGGCGGAGAAAGTGGGGGGAACTCACCAGGGACAGGGTGTACCAAGGTGAGAGTGCTGGTGCAAAAAACCATCTCTCCAGAAATATCTGGGATGTGTGAAAGTAGAAGAAGTCTCATTTATTAAGGCTAAAGAAAAAGATGCTGTCTGAACAAAGACATGAGTTATTGAAAGCCCACACAGGATATTCTTAGCTGCCTGGGTGGGTGAGAGACCACATAATTTAGAGGGATTATAGAGACAGCATATAAACTGCATAAACTGGGCATAGCAAGAGGTCTTAGTGAGCTGCAGGCGGCTGTGATCATACTGGTTAAATCCCAAATGATACAAAGGTTTCAGGAAACCAGGTGAAAAATGGAACACTAGTCAACGAGGTCTAATGTAAAGTACTGGACTTGGCTGAGAATAAAGCAGGCATGTAGCTGTTGCTGCTCTCTGACATTTCTTCAGAAAATGTTTCTGGAAGTTAAAGTAGAAGAAAATGAGACAATATCATGGTATTCTGGAAAAGACAGATATTGCACTGGATCATATAATCATATGATATGTAGATCAAAATATAGTCTGCAGGACATTTCAATTTATCGATTTTCTCTAGTGAGCACTACTAAAGCTGTATCTGAGTTGTGATTCAAGAAAGATATGCTACTTGAATGGAGACCAGAGGAGAGCAACATGAGTGATGGGGTCAGATGAACATGGACATGGGGTTGCTTAGTCTAGAGAAGAAAAGGATGAGAGAGAATATTGTAACATACAAGGGTGCTGCAAAGATGAAAAGAATAATCCATTCTCCCGTGCCTGTGATCATTAGAGAAAGAAGACTCAGGCTTAAATTGTGTCAAGAATAACTCAAGTCAGACATCAGGAAAAAGCTTTCTACAGTTTGAATAGCAAAATCAGGCATAAATTGGCTGGAGAACCTTCTGCAGTCTCTGTCACTGGAAGTTGCTTTGACCTAGTCAAAAACCTTTCATAAATGATATCTGGACCTGCCCTGTTCTAAGGGATGGGCCAAAGATCTGCATAAGATCTCTTCCACCTCTTGAGGTTCTGCTTCCTGAAAATGAGATTTCCCACAAGAATTAATATGAAGAAGGATTAAAGACTAAAGCTAAATATGGAACGAGACCTCCTTTCATACGCTAAAAGAAATTTAAATTCTAGGGAAAGAACCAACAAAGGACTGCAGCTTAAGGTAAAGGGGCAGTATAAGAAAAAACATTGGCTGAATGAAGATTTGGAAGAGCTCATTTAAAGAGACTGAGAAGCATATCCAGTCAGTTACCATGGCAGGAAATTGTTGGAAGAGGTTCTAGAATCAGATTAGAAGAAAGGAACCACTGAATATGATGAATTCAAAGGACTTGGAGACAGAAGGAAAAAGAGAGACTGGTCAACAGTTGGAGAGGGAGTTAGGTTAAAAAGACAAAAACAGTAGTAATGGAAAGAAAGAATTGCATTCATAATGTGAAAAGAATAATGTTGAAAGAGGCATGACTGTTTTCAAAGGAAATCATCAGATAATTTAAGGGAGGGGTCATATGCTGATAAGCCACCAACAAAATTCATCTACCTTGTACTCTTTCTCATGGTGCAGTCACAGAAGTGGAACCAAAAGTGGCAGAAGGATACGTGGGCTTCTTTTTCATCTTCTGTCATGGGAAAATGTTGCACTTCTCCATAGAGAGAGAGAGAAAAGTGGAGACTGAAGAGTCTAGTGATGAGTCAGAGATGATGAGAAGAAAACTGGGCTTTTTGGTGTGGGAACTGGAGTTAGAGATGCTGTGTTCTCCTAGGTATGAAGCTTTCAGGACAGCTGGAGGGTAGGATAGGCTAATAGTGCAGGGAAGTCAGCAGAGTCATGGGACCTTCCAAAGGCATCAGTAGTATGAGAAAAGAACAGAGAAAAGAGGCATCAGATGTGAGCAAGGTCAGATAGTGGGCAGGGTAGACTTCATATTGGAAAGGAGAAGCCAGCAAGAGTATGGTTTAGAAGCATGTGTGAAAGAATCATAGCCGAGCCATTTAATTAAAGGGAGGAAAGAGCTCACAGTGGGTCCCAACATAATAAAAGTGATGACAAGTTTGAAACTGTAAAAACACATATGTACAGTCACTGGGTGTGAAGACAAGGATTGAAAGATGTTGCATAAAGAAACTGGGAAACAGATGGGAAGCTTCTGATGTGGGGAAAGAGACGGGAAAGGGCAAAGTGAAGGGACCAGCCCTTGGGCAAATGGAGTAGTAGAGCCAGGGGTGGGGTGTAATGGTAATGAGAGATGAAGGAGGTGGGAGATGGGACGTAGATGGGGGACCAGCAATGGAACAAGGACGAGGGATGAAGGTGTAGAGATGTAGCCTCTGGAATGAGGGTGAAAGCAGGCGAGAAGGGGAGGGCCAGTGTGCAGTGCTTCATACCCACAGGGAGATGAAGGTAACCATGAGGGTCCTGTAAGTGAATGGGTTCTGGTCAGAAATATACCTGGTAGAGCCCTGTACCTATGCAATTCGTTTTCCCCAATTCGTATCCCTTCCAACTCCTTTATCTTTCTCCCCAGTTATTTATCAGCCTCTGAAGTCCAGACTGGAAGCTCACCCAGTGGCAGCAGCCAGCCCCCTCCCCAGCTGGTTGGTAGTGCTAGGTGTTGCTGCTGAGGACTAAAAGATGCTTTGCCTTTCAAATTGAAACTACAGATAATTGTCCCCAGGGTGAATCAGGGGACTTCTGTATTTTAGAAAGAAAAATTTGAGCCAGTTATTTAAATTATGAGCGTTCCTCAAGAGACCTGTATCTCTCTGTGTATTAATGTGAGCCCAAATAGTACACGTGTTTAAGCAAAATGCCGTAAAGGCTTTCTTGGTAAATACTGCATACTTCTTTATAATAAGTTTCAATAGCTGCTGTGTTCCCCTCCAGCTGGTGGCTGAAGGCAGCCCTCTGCACATACCGGGTTCATTGCCTGGAATCTGCTGGCACCTGGAGCAACCTTTCTTTGGCTGTACCCAGGAGCTGAGCTCCAGCCCCTGAGGTGGAGGGAGCTGGCTGGGATGCCCAGAGGGTGACACTTCCTTGGCAGGTCTTCTGCACAGGCTGTGCCAACAGGGCTGTGGGAAGCTTTGAGGAAGCTGCAGCTCTTTTTCTCTGGCTGCACCACAGCCCTGCCTCCAGGAAAGCAGTGCCACCTCATTGCCAGGGGTGAACATCGGTGCCATTGCCTGTCTCCCTTCCTCCAGCTTACTCTGGAGGGAAGAAGCTCACTGGAACAAAAAGAAGTGCCCTGCCTAAGGAATAAACCAAGTCAATCCTCTGAAAAATGGGTCCTCCTGGGAGGAACCAGAGCAAAGTTCACAGCACCAGAGAGCACCGAGGTGTAAGTAAGGGCCAGGGGATTCATACCCAGCAGATACTGCCATGCTATGCTTGCCACAGACATGCTTGAAAGATGAGGAAGTAATCCAAGCCTGTACGCCTTTCCTATGGCCCACTTCTGAGAGAGACTGTGGGATCCCAGACTTCAACAGCAGCCAAGCTTTTTGTAAAAATCAGTCCAATTTTCTCCCCCTTTCCAAACCCCCCCCCAAATGAAACTATTATTAGGACTTTGCTTCTTGCTCAGGAATTCTATTACAGCAGATCAGTGGTGTCTGAACTATGCAATGATGATGCATAATCTTACACAACGATCTCTTGTTCTGGGACTAAAAGCTGTTTGTTTACATAATATAAGGTGGCCTTTCAGAAATACAATGTTTGTTCAGTTTAATGATACTTCTGAATTTCGTAAGATCACGATGCAGGAGAGCGGTGACATTGCGCAACCAAGAGCAAAGTTTCCCATGCCTGCTGTGACTCAGTGTGTTACTGGTGTCTTAGAAATAGAAATAAGAGAGCAAGGCATGAAATCCTAGCACTAAGTATGTATTTTGGTTTGGTTTTGTTTTTTAAATTGTCTTCTCCCCCCTCGAGGCCAACGACCTGCTAATTCTTATGCAGAACTGGAGTGCTCTGCTTCCATCCAGCAGCATCAAGAGATTTATCAGGCAGGATTTCTCTGAACTAGTCACCCTTAATCTCTTTTACAGGAGAGAAACAAATGCAAATCAGATGGAATGCACCTCTTGTGGAGTGTCTGCAAGATGCTCTGCCATTAAATTCAATTACAGAGTGGAGCTCAAACCCAGTGTCTTACACTGCCAGCGAGAAGCTGTGCTTTACAAAATAGGACACGGGACCTCAAAGATCAGCCGCAGTTGTCTCTTAGTTTTAATGTCTAAATAAAAATACAAAACTTGCATGGAGTGCATTTAATGAGTTACCATTAATCATAAAAATTTCCTATTGTTGGTAAGTCTGTATTTACACTACCTAGTGTCACAAGGAGGTCACATGGAGAAAGCACTTGTGAAAAAGAAAAGAGCTAAAATAGACAAAAGAAACATTATTACCACCATTTTAGCAAAGGAAAGCAAGCCTCTGAGATCCTGGTTACACAAAAAGTTTATGTCAGAGCCAGGAGCCAAAAGGAACAACCACTCTCCAGTTTCAGTGAAATTCAGGGTGTTTTATTAATCACAATCATGTGTTAAACACCTATAAAGCTAAAATCTGATTTACTCAAAAAGATAGTCCGTTGCTTATTAGAGTTGTGATTAACGTTTGGGTTCTAAATTTGGATCTTTGCTTGGACTACTACAAACTTCTGAAGCCTGGAGCTGCCTCTAATTGTCACCTTTACTCTCAACTCCATCCACTGCAGGCAGGTATTTTGTTATTGTGTGTCTACCCAAGGAGTCTGGATGTGGAAGCTGAATAATTTTTTTTTCCTTTTTTTTTTCTAAATAAAATTTTATGTATTTCACCAAATAGAATTCATGATGCATGATCACACTGAAGACCTGCAAGCTACTTAAACCAAATAATAATGTAAATAACTAAGTTAATTCTGTAGCAGCCTTCTCAGTGGGTTAGCCCTGATGCTTGAAAATGCGTTTCCCTTTTATTTATTTTTGCTCATTCTTTCTTTAAAAGATTGTTTCTTTAAAAGATTCTCCTATACATATATTTGTGGTTTTTTTCCAGAGTACAAAAGCTAGAGCTCTATAACAATTTCATCTAGCTACTCTTTTCAAGTACATGTCTTGGCATTACAAAGCAACCGTACTCCCTGGAGATCCTTTATTGTAATTGTGTAAAACATTATTAAGTGTGGGAAAAATCTTGATCTCTTGTTGTTGTTGCATTTCTTTGTGGAGGGGTGTCATTTTCTTCTTTTTTTCCCTCCTCAGAGACAATTGATTTATGGGAGAGGCCTCAGCCAGCCCTTCTCATTAACTTGCTGTTCTTTTACGGTTCAACACGAAATACAATCAGCATTTAAAAATCTCTCGTTGGCTCCCCACCCACCAGTGTTCCCTGTGCTGGGGGACGTTGGCTCTTCCCTCTTCTTCCCTTTGCATGCTTGACTCCGGGTTCACTGCTGGCTGGGGAATTGCTCCTCTGTAGCTCTGGATAAGGCTGGCTTGGTTTCACTCATCCTCGTATGCTGATGTTGCTGTTCCCTTCCTCATCTGGCTTCTTGAACTTCTAGCTCTCCAGTTGTTGGCTTTCTTATTTGATTTTCCTTCTCCCTTTGTGGTGTTCCCCACAGGTCAATATTGGGTCCAGTCCTCTTCAATATTCATCAATGACCTGGACGAAGGCATGCAATGTACCCTCAGCAAGTTTGATGATGACACAAAACTAGGAGGGGTGGCTGACACCCCAGAAGGCTGTGCTACCATCCAGAAAGACCTGGACAGGCTGGAGAGATGGGCTGAGAGAAAGCTAATGAAATTTAACAATGGCAAGTGTAGGGTGCTGCACCTGGGGAGAAATAACCCCAAGTACCAGTACAGCTTGGGGGATGACCTGCTAGAGAGCAGCTCTGAGGAAAAAGACCTGTAAGTTCTTGTGGACAACAGGATGACCATGAGCCAGCAAGGTGCCCTTGTGGCTAAGAAGGCCAATGGCATCCTGGGGTGCATCAAGAAGAGTGTGGCCAGCAGGTCAAGGGAGGCCATCCTGCCCCTCTACTCTGCCCTGGTCTCACCATCTGGAGTACTGAGTCCAGTTCTGGGCTCCCCAGTTCAAGAAGGACAGGGAACTGCTGGAGAGGGTACAACAAAGGGACACAAAGATGATTAAGGACCTGGAGCATTTCTCCTATGAGGAAAGGCTGAGGAACTTGCGTATTTTTAATCTTGAGAAGAGAAGACTTAGGGGGGATCTGATCAGTGCCTATAAATACTTAAAGGGAGGATGTCAGGAGGACGGGGCTGGTCTTTTCTCAGTGGTGCCCAGTGACAGGACAAGAGGAAATGGGCACAAACTTGAGTATAAGAGGTTCCACCTAAACATGAGGAGGAACTTCTTTACTGTGAGAGTGGTAGAGCACTGGGACAGACTGCCCAGAGAGGTGGTGGAGTCTCCTTCTCTGAAGACATTCAAAACCCACCTGGATAAGTTCCTGTGCAATGTTCTCTAGGTAGACCCGCTCTGGTGGGAGGGTTGGACTAGATGATCTCCAGAGGTCCCTTCCAACCCCATACGATTCGATGATTCTGAAAACATATACCTGACTACTGGATAGAGTCAAAATGTTGTGCTATCCTTTTTCTCACACACTTTTTTTTCTCTGTCAGAGGTCATGACTTTGTGACTTTATGAGTTGAATAACAAAAGAGGGAGAATAGAATGTAAGAGAAGTTAATATGTTGGGCTGGGGTTAGGAAGTTGCATTTCCTCTCTTGACTGGTTGGAAGTTATGAGTGCAGCTGCACATATAACAGGCTGGGTACTGATGAATGTCCAAATACTATAAAGTACTGTTTAAACACACTAATCTGGAAGGAAAAATTAGCAAGGGTAGTCTCACCAGCTGGTCAGCATACAGAGGCAGCGTTCAGTGCTCTTCTCTTCAGAAGAACATTTTAGAAACTAGTCTTCAACTGCTCATTTGAGAGGGCATATATGACCCCTCACCCCTGTTAAACAAAAGACAGTATTGCAGTGATCATAGAGTAGTATTTTACAATGGTGATACTGGGGACTTCACATGACCATCTCATGTGCAAGATCCAAGGCCAAAACTGACGTCATCAAGCTACAGCAGTGCAAGTTGTCAGAGGTTAAATTAGTTCTGAAGTTGGCTGCATGAGACAGAGGGGTATACGCTGCGGTGCCTTTACCACAACCTGGGTGGATGCAGAGAGAGGAGTGAGCAGAGGAGCTCATCCACGGACTTCAGCTCACTGAGGTCTGGGTCCCTCTCCGTTCCTGGGGGAGGCTGAGTAGAGGATGACTGCAACTGGAAGAGGGGCCAGTGCAGTTTTAAAGCCTGATTCCAGCTGCGAAACAGCTGTCAGCTCAGCCGGGCTGTGCCAGGGTCTCGGGGCAGGCTGGCTGGTGCAAAAGCAAGACAGGTTGGGGCCAGCCAACCGGGTAAGGGACAGTGTCTGACACCTGGTTACAGTGCTGTTTGTGCACGTGACATCCCAGCCACGGTGCTGCTGTGCTCCAGGGGCACAGCTGATTCAGGTTCGTTCTGGCAGATACTGGCAGTGTGGGAACTATATTTTCTTTGACTGGGTGTCTTCACTCTTTCTCTCTCCCTTCCAACGTGGGCCAAAAGGGTGGGTAAGTCTGTGTGTAAGTAAAATCCCAGTTTGGCATTACTCTTCCAATTTCCCTGATTACAAGGCTGGCTGGAAGACCCCGGTCACCTTCTGAGTGGGGACACTGAGCACAAGGATGATCTTGCCTACGCTGTGAATTTCATCAGCCTATCCCTTTCTTTCTGGTATGCTCTTTGTTTCTTCACTGAGCGGGCTTGTCAATCTGAATTTTTCAAATATGATCACTGAAAGCAAAACAACCAGCTGACTAAATTCTCATCTTCCCTTGTCAGTCTGGTCCCTATTATCTTTCTGCTCTCACTGCCTGATGCCCTCATGGTTTGGATCCACTGGCTGGATCTTCATGGTTCTAGTACCCTAGACAAGTTCTGTTTGTCTTTAAGACCCAATTAAATGCTTATTTAATCTTTTTTTTCCTTCTTCCTTTCTTTTGAATTTCCATGGGTTTTGCAAATTCTGTATTTGAGGAGCAGGAAATGTCTCCAGGGAATAAACTTCATACTTCTTTGTGCTGAACTTCCAAAGTCCTTTAACAGACACTTGGTATAATACTTCTGACAGATGGTAGGATGGATCCACACAGGTTCAATATACATATGTAGTGCTTTAAAAATATGCACAAAATGTCTAAAAGGCCTGTGAAGCTTGACTTTTCATTCTTATAAAAGTTATCTAAGATATTTAAAAAGATGGAGTGACTCAGAACGAAATTCAAACCTAAGTCTAAATTTTCAAGTGTAAGCACTGACTTTACAAGTTCCACTTCCATTTGTCCAAGCTCAGCACAGAAAGCCTGGTATTTTTTTTCTGAACTACTGATGAAAAATGGCAAAGAAGCACGATTTGTGGTTCGTGGAAATCTTGTGAAAGTTTTGCTTAAATTTAATTTTATTCCTATTTCCCAGAAACTGGAAATTTACTTTTTAAAAGGAGTGAAACATGATGTTTACTAAAGAAATAAATAATAGCAGCTGGGAGGGTGAGGACGGTGCCAATTTCACAAGTAGCTGTCAGGATGATGGGGGGCTGTGGCTCTGGAGCAAATCCATCGCCAGCGCTCACAGGGCGATGGGCTGCCGGAGCGGACGCTGGCTCCAGCTCAGCACAAGGCAGCAGGGAGCCTGGGAGCTCTTGATGCCCAGGCTTCATCTTGAAAGTCAGGATTTCCAGGATCTATAGAGGAAAAATATCAAGCCTTAAACAGATACAGATCTCTCTAGGGTTGGGAGTTTGGGGTGTGATGGCAGAAAGCATGGGGGGTCCTGGTGTCTCTGGTTGTCTCAGTGCATGGAAGCCTGGGTCCTGGTCCCTGCGGGGCTGCCCAGGTTTAAGGGAGCAATCAAAGTTTGCTTCCAATTCTTTGAGAGAGATTAATAAGAAGGCTGATAGCCAAAACATGCCTTTGAGATGGCCTATTTCTATGAAAAGACATGGTTTGAATATATTTTCTTATGATTCTTTTCCACTTCTCTGGTGTTTCAAGGTTTAGCAACGATAAGATCAACCTGCTTCAAGTCTTGCTCCTTGCTCTCGTCTCTTAGACCCAATACGTGCTAATTTTTAACTGTCTGTCCCTGACTCCTGCTAATGGCCCATACAAATATGAGACAGATAAACAGAATTGTCCCCTGCAATGATGCCAAATGCTGAGAACTGGTTCTGCAGCAATGAAAAAAAAAAAGTTTGGCTTTATAGGGACACTTTCTTAAAGCACTTAAGAGATTGCATTTTCATTTCAGAGGGCTGGAGCAACAATATATCACTTCCTGATAAAGAGCAGGTCAACACAGACTGGGTTTCCATTATTTAAATGAATTTCCATAATTTACAGACCAAGAACCATTTGATGCAATGATAAATGATCAAACTTAGATAAGCTGAAGCAAAATTGCAG
Source organism: Scolopax mira (assembly GCA_004320125.1). NCBI lineage: Eukaryota > Metazoa > Chordata > Aves > Charadriiformes > Scolopacidae > Scolopax > Scolopax mira. The sequence goes on from BJBW01004950.1 coordinate 86,147, forward strand.
TTCAGTTCATGGTCATTCTTGAGCAGATAGAGGCAGAATTTATTGTATTTTAAATACTTGCTTCAAATTATTCCCATAGCTGTCCTCAATGTGTGCTGTGTTTCCTATCTGTCCTTAGTATCCAACACTTCCAGACAGATCCGTTCCAGTGCAGAGAAGAAGGCTGCTTATGGCCCTTTTTAATTAAGCGAATCGTGTGAGCATGTGTTGGTAAATTTTCGCTTTAAATGTACCGTGGCAAGGTTTGACTTCTGGAGGTGGAATGCAGTCCTGCTTTGCCTCTGTCCCACTCGGAGCAGGTTAATGCTCTGGAGGCCTCTCCGCTTAGATCTCCCTTCGTTACCAAAGCTCTGCCCCTGGTGTGAAGTGATGGATGCCTGGAAATGAACTGTGCGGGGATTTATTCCGGGAGAGGAGATAAAAATAATTCGGCATGTTTCTCTTTGTCATGAAACATTGAACATTTACGTGAATTATGAGCAGCCAATATGTCTTGTTCTCGAGAGAGTCAGGTAGGAAAAGAGTTTATAGCTGGCGAGATAAGCCTTCCCCAGAAGTTGTTGTTGACTTATGCATCCAGAAATAACCCAGAGTTTTCAAAGGCTAGGGGGCTGTCCAGTGATTTTGAAAAAAAAAAAAGTTGCTAGGACGTTAAATCCAAACAAGAAAAACTGGCACTTTTTCAGCACAGCTAGACTGAGAAGGAAAGAGAAAGGAACAGGAAGGGCCTTTATAAAATAGTGCCATTAGAATTAAATAGATAACTTGTGAGGCGGGGAATTTCCACAGATAGGGTTTGGCTGCCTGCCTGCTCCAGTTAAGCACTTTCTGATGGTAAGGTGACAGCAGAGAGAAACTGGGATTTTCAAAGAAACTTTATCTCTAGTTGTTCCAGTCTTACTCTCTAATTGGCTTGGACTCTGGACCATTAAAAGAGCTGACAGATGCTACAAGACTAAGAGTATTAGTAACTAATGCAGTTAATGATCTTGAGTAGGCTTATTACATGAGAGATGAATTCTCCTTTATATCCCAGGAATGTAAAGAAACCTTGCCATAGGCATTAATTGCAGTTAATTCCATGTTAGGGCCCATTCATCCTACAAACATCTTGGATAGCAGCCCAAGAGTAAATGTGATTCTCTCTGGAAGTGTTTCTTCTGATGAAGTACTTAAGA
>BJBW01004951.1:3589-15878 GCA_004320125.1 Scolopax mira
GGGCCTTTATCCAAGTCAAAGACTGCGTTGCTCATTGCAAGCAAATTGTGCCCCTTTTCACTCAATCATTCCTCCACAGGGGGCAAAAGAAAAACTCCCTCAGTTAAAGAGCCAATGACCACATGTGGCAAACATGGAACAAATTTTCTGCTAAGGAATAATTTTCTATGGGACTAGGAAGACTAGAGAAGATACAGTCACCCAGGATATGAAAAAGGTTGAGGTAGTCAATGACTTTTCTGCCTTGTTCTTCACCTCCAAGTGCTATAGCCACACTGCCCAGGTCGCAGAAGGCAAAGGCAGGGATTATGAATGAAGAGAATGAAGAACCACCTGCTGTAGGAAAAGATCAGGTTCAACACCACGTGAGGGACCTGAAGGTGCACAAGGCCATGAGACCTGATGAGATAGATACATCCAAGGGAACTGGCAGATGAAGTTGCCAAGCCACTACCCATCATATTTGAGAAGTTGTGGCAGTCTGGTGAAGTTCCTACTGACTGGAAAAGGGAAAACATAATTTCAAAAAGTAAAATTCAAAAAGTAAAATACAAAAAGTGAAAAAAAAAAAAAAAGAAAAAAAAGACCTTGGGAACTACAGGCTGGTCAGTCTCAACTCTGAGCCCAGCAAGATCATTGAGTGGATCCTCCTGGAATCTCTGCTAGGGCACATGAAAAATAAGGAAGTGATTGGTGAAAACAGATGTGGCTTCACCAAGGGCAAGTCATGTCTGACAAATTTGGTGACCTTCTATGACACGGTTATATCATTAGTGGATAAGGGGAGAGCAACAGAAGTAATCTAACTGGATTTAGGCAAAGCATTAGACAATGTCCTGCATGACATCCTGGTCTCAAAATTGGAAAGACATGGATTTGATGGATGAACCTCTTGGTGGATAAGGAACTGGATGGATGGCTGTACTCAAAGGGTTGTGGTAGGCGGCTCAATGTCCAAGAGGAAACCAGTGATGAGTGGTGTTCCTCATGGGTCAGTACCGAGACCAGTGCTGTTTAACATCTTTGTTGGCAACATGGACAGTGGGATAAAGTGCGCCCTCAGCAAGTTTGCTGATGACACCAAGCTGTGTGGCGCAGTCACACACTGGAGGGAAGAGATACCATCCAGAGGGACCTGGACAGGCTTGAGAGGTGGCCCTTGCAAACATCATGAGGTTCAACAAGGACAAGTGCAAGGTCCTGCACCTGGGTCATAGTAATCCCAACCACAAATACAGGTTGGGCATAGAATCAATTGAGAGCAGTCCTAAGTAGAAGGACTTGGAGTATTAGTGGACAAGAAGCTCAACATGAACCGTCAATGTGTGCTTGCAGTTCTGAAAGCCAACCACATCCTGGGCTGCATCAAAAGAAGCATGGCCAGCAGGTCCAGAGAGATGATTCTGCCCCTCTACTCTACTCTTGTGACACCCCATCTGGAGTACTGTGTCCACCTGTGTGCTGTGGAGTCCTCAGCACAAGAAAGACATGGAGCTTACAGAGCAGGGCCATGAAGATGATCAGAGGGCTGAAACACCTCTCCTATGAAGACAGGCTGAGAGAGTTGGGGTTGTTCAGCCTGGAGAAGAGAAGGCTCTGGGGAGATCTTAGAGTGGCCTTCCAGTACCTAAAGGGGGCCTATAAGAAAGCTCGAGAGGGACTTTTTACAAGGGCATATAGTGATAGGATGATGGGTAATAGCTTCAAACTGAAAAAAGGTAGATTTAGATTCAATATTGGGAAAAAAATCTTTCCTGTGAGGGTAAGGCACTGGAACAGGTTGCCCAGAGGAGTTTTGGATGCCCCAGACCTGGAGGTTTTCAAGACCTGAGGGTGAAACTAGATAATCTTTCCAACCCAAACCACTCTATGATTCTTTGATTCTCTACATCTTAAACTACTCATCAAATTTGCATAAAGACAGCATCCTTGCTGCTAAAAAATAATCTATTTTTAAATCCAAAGACATAATTCTGGTTTTGGAAGTCTCTGAGGGTAACAATGCACACAAGCCAGCTGCTGTTTCATGACACCTAACAATGACCAACTAATATGTGACAGCAGAAATTTATTGCGAAAAGTTTCTCAAAAAAATGTCATGTATCTTTGTGACTTCTAGATCAGTTTTGCTTCTTCTATAAGTGAAGAGAAAATTTTTACAGTGGTCAATTCTACAGACTGAAGCTAAGATATACCAGTCAAAGTAGATTAATTTTAATGCATGTTTTCTTGAAAAGTAACAAGCAACAAACCTTTCCACCAGCTCCCTAACTTTTGTCTGCCACAAATGTGAAAATGCATCAGCAGAAGCAGGCTTTGGTACTGCAAATAAATCCGATTTCAAACTTAGTCAGTCGTGCTCTATCCAGGATTTAATCTTGGTCAAGCCATGTATGCAAGAAAACATGGCAAGATTTTATTTCAATCCCTAAAGCTAAAATGGAGCAGCTGTGTTGAGAAAGAAGAAAAGAGTTTCATAGTCCCTTTTCAGAGCATTTAAGAACTACTGGAAAAACAAAAACCCATTTCCATGCAAATATTCCTAGCAATAAAAATGTAAGAGGACAGAAAATATGATGCAGTAATAATGAGAACCAGGTTCAACTGGAATGTTTTTCAAAGTTTAACATTTCCAAAGGTATTAGTAGGTTTTTATATTCGACAAATCCACACGGAACAAAAGCAGTATAAAAGGCTTTGTAGTGAAGTTTTCAAGAATTAGTTGGGTTTTCTGCTCTGTAGCCAGCATTCCCAGGAAAGACAAAACTCTTGACAGTTTAGCCAACAACAGTGCAGAAGCCAGAAATTTATAAAACAGAAATTTATAAAAATAAATAAGACTTACCAAAATTAAATAGTCTCAGATAGAATTTCAGATAATGCCTATCTGTAGCACCAAAATAAAATGTAAAGCTACTTCTAGACTGACTGGCTGGCCAACAACATGAGCTGGCCTGGGCCACAGATTTGGCTTGCATTTTAATAGGTTCTACATTTTATTAGTAGAAAGATGTTAGGTGTTTTCTGCTTCCTCAATTTTCACTTGATATGGAAGCTACTAAAGCTTGAAAGTTTCTGTATAGTATTTCCCACTATCCATTGTGTTTTCTGCACTGCTGTTCTAGATTTTTATGAGTAGGAACTTCAATTAATTTTTTTTCTTCCACTAAGCATTCAAAAATATCTACAGTACACTTTGGTATTTTGAGTGCTATATAAGCTTAGTAATTACGAAAAGTAAAATCTTGGCTCCACTGAAATCAAGGATCCAAAACTTTCACCCTCTTTTTAACCAGTGGTGCAGAGAAAAGGGATTCCATGCATTCAACAGCCCATGTCCCAAATCCTGAAGATAAAATCTGGGGAAGGCACTCAAAACACAAATTTGTATGTGTCCATACATATATTAAGTAGTATTATGAAAAAGGTTGAACTTCAGTGTTAAAATTCTGCAGATGCATATTTATTATGCAGTTTGTAAACATGATTCAGAGTATGTTAGATGTAAGAAAAGAAGAAAAGTTAATTTTGTTAATAATCACTGGATAATTTTCCCTTGTTTTTTCTCTAAAATTCCCAACATACATTATCTTGACAGAAACTACAAAAGGTCAATTGGGCTTTTGACCAATGAGTAAATTGTTCTCTCTGGACATTAAAATACTAATTGCCTAATGTGCCAGATGCTGGCTCTGTTGTGGGGTTTTTGGTGTTCTTTCAGAAACTATACCTTAATCCCAACATATTTGGATGGAATAATGGGATGTTCCAGTGTAGGGAGGGATGACTCATTAATCTCTTTTCCAGTCATCACTTTTGTGGCTACATCGATGAAGTCCACACCCAGAGTCTTCGATACAAAAGGGAAGGATCGTGAAGCCCTCAGGTTGCACTCTATCACCTGACAGGATTAAAAAGGAGAAATACCAGGGTCAGGCACTGTGCAGTGAGGAAACCGATACATATTTCTGGAAATCAGTCCTGCTCCTCTTGGCAGAGATGCTCTTCAGATTGCCAAATAAGAGACACAGAAATTCTGTTGAATATTACAAACAGTGATGAGGAATGTGCAGTGGCCAGATTGACATACAAAGAGCCTGATGTTTGGCAAATGAGTTTCACCTTTATTGTCTGAAAATGAGAACTGAGAGTAATCTAGAGGTTACTTACTTGGAAAATGCGCTGTACTGTACTATTCCCTAAGTTAATGTGCAAGAGGCATGGAAATCTAATGCACAGGCACTATGTACAACCTTTAGAAGCCCACTTTGTTCTTTTTTCATGGTAATTGCACTTCACAAATGATTGGTCTTTCCTTACCTTCTATCTACATGCAGAAGTCATTCAGAGACCCAAGCAAGAAACAAAGAAGTTCTGCATCCTGCTTAGAAGCACACCATGGAGTTCATTAGCAAAAGAGAAGGTGGGTGGAATGGAAGGGAGCAAGAACAGGAAAGTTAAGACTGAATGGGAAAGCGGGGTTTGTCCGGAGAAAAGGCAAGCACAACTGAAGAAAAGGAAGGAAGGAAAAACCATATTCTGTTCCTCTGTATAGTTTCTAAATAACTATGTATGAAACAGACAAAAGGTGAAGAACGGTAAGTATATTTTTCTCAACTATATAGTCCAAACAGGATCTTTCACCAATAATACATCTTTTCTATACCATGTCAGGTTTTCTTTCCATTCAGTGCTTCCGGTCATACTCTGCTCATATTCTTCTGGCCATCCTCCATAACCAACAGAAAGCTAACTCCACCCGTAAAGGGTCAGACATCTGCTGATGTTCTGCTACTGATAGCTACTAGGACCATTGCTATTTAGATAACCATCTTAAAGGCTTATCCTAAAGGCTTAAACACTTAAATTTTCTTACTTTCTTTCCAATGCCTCAGAAGGCTTTTTTTAAGGTTCAAAACAGCTACAGATGAGAGAGGATATCAGAGATCTAAAAGCACTGACAATCAGTTCATAGAATGAGGCACAGGCCCCAGTGCTGTCCATCATATTCAAAACTGTTAATTTTGGGAAAGACAGCTGCCCACAGCAAAACAAAGCTAGTGCTGGCAGGCAATGCAACCAGATTCACTTCACGTTCAAGGCAAAGGCAGGGGAGAAGGCTCCCTCCCACACAGACAGGGAGAGCTGCGTGACTAGGGGTGCCACAAGTGAGCCCCACATCAACAGACAAGGCATGTGAGAGACCCACAACTGCTACTGCCACGGAGTTTCCATGGCAGGGAGAGCAGGAACCATGCATCTAACTATCCAAAGAAGAGCCTGACTTCCTCCAACAGTCAGAAGAATTCTTACCAATACATTGTTGCCTCGCACCAAGAATTGAATGTTGAATGGACCAGAGATGGCAAAGGCTTTTGCGATCTTTTTTGTAGCCAATTTTACCTATAAAAAGAAATAAATAAAGTCAAAATGTGTGTATACATAATAAATAAATAAATTCTACAAAATAGCATCATGGCAATAAATCACTTCATATGTCAATTCCTTTAAATGTCATATATCTCTGCCCTAGCATGTTTTTTCTCTATACCCTCATTTTGGCAATAGCATTATCTTTCAGAATCAAACATGTTTTATATGCCTGGTAACCTACAGTTTGAAGTGCTATTTGAGGGCACAAGTAAAAAGTAGCTTCATGTGTGAGAAATCAGGGGTAAGAAGGAGAAAGAGAGAAAATAAAAGTCTTCCCTGTCTGTAGCAATTCCTACACTGGAGCACACTGGAGCTCTTATACCTTTCTTGGTGAAAAAATGAATAATGATGTTTTGTCACTTGAGATTAACTAGTCGGTTTTACAAGTGTCCCAAAAGTCTTTCACAAATATGTATCATCACAGATCAGTGGGAGGCGTCTCAGCAGATACACTCTAGAACAAAATGGGAGAAAACACTATGGTCTTATTTTCTATGTTTGCCAAGAAATATGTACCATTTCAGCACAAGCGCTTGAATGCTTTGCTCCAGATGAGTATTTTCAGAAACAAGGCCTTGGCCATTCCTGTAAACAGAGTTGGAGCACAGACCATTATATTAGAGCTCTTGCTAGCTTCCAAGCAAACCCTCAACGGGATAACATTATGGGGAATGACACATTTCATTTAGAAAATCCATTTTGACAACTAACTCTGTATCACTAAATTTTTATTGAAAGCGGAAAAAGTCAAGATTAGGTGAGATTGATTCATCCTGGTATCCTTTCTGGAAAAGCAAGCGGCTAGAAAGTCATATACCTTATCCAATCATTTAAGGATTGTGGGAGAAAAGGAAGTGGAAAATGAACCGTGGCATATATATGAATTAGACGATCCTCTACTACTATTGAAAAGTACTCTACTACTATAGAAAGTTGGTTCTAAACCAATGAAACAAAAAACCCAATGAGTCTGAAAGTGTGTACATCTACTGCTTAAATTAATGGGATACTGTTCAGATGATCCTATGTACATTATAGCCAGACACACTGACATCCTACACTGGCCTTTAAAAAAACATTGGTGATTTGATTTCTCCATTGGTGATTGAATTCTCCCAAGCAAAGGGGGAAAGCAGATTCAAGCTCTTATTTTATTTTCTCTTTTCAGTGCTAGTGCAACACCTACCTTCTCCAAGGCTCCCTGGCTAATAGTCTGTGTGGGTAACATGAGGGTGGCATCTCCAGAGTGAACACCTGCATCCTCCACATGCTCTGAAATAGCATGTGAGATAACCTGCATATAGTAACAAGAGAGCAGTTAGTCACCTCACCTTCTCTCATGAACAACATCTCCATCACCAGCACAGCTTCCTGAACAGAGCTGTATCCAAAAGAGGATACAGACAGGCGGAAGAAAAGAGAATTTCCTAAGAGTTTTGGGATAATAGGTCTGAAGCAGACACAAGGCATATGAACAAGGGGAACATGTTAATGTCTTTTATACTATGGTAAAGCAAACTGTGAATGTGATAAAACCTATCAGAACCTGGAGAACCTAAGGCTTCCTTCCCCTCTCTAAACTCATTGACTCAGAAGGTAAGAGCTAATTACAATTTAAATCAGCTCTCTAAGTTCTGTTTACAACGAACACAAAAAAGTTGTCATTGTTCAAAAGAAACAAGTATGGACTAACATAACTCATATATTATTTTTTCCCCCATTCTTTTGTGGTGTTTTAACAATGAAGAAAAGCCAGCAGAGGAAATTCAGGCCTAAGGATTTAAATTGAATTAATTGCATCAAGGCGCACTACCCTAATAGTGAGAAAGTGATCTTGTCTGCTGGTTAAAAATGAAGACTGAAAACAGAGTACTTCCGTTAAGTGTGAAGTTTCTAATTTTTTTTCAAAAACTGTCTTTGTTGTGAAACATAATGAAATGCAATATGAAATTGTAATAATAAAACAACTGGTAATATTGTAATACATGCTGATACTATCCTGATAAAAGTAATTTGCAAAGCCAGTGATTTGCAAGTCCAGTAAAAATGATATTCTAAAGGATTAATTCATGTGATTAAGCAATGCTTAAAAAAAAAATAACTATTTAGATGTATTTAGATGTATACAATAAGGTAGGTAGAGCTTTTCAAACAATGTTTTTGGACCTAAGATGCGTTAATCTTTTCTTGTCTCTACTCTTCTCAGCATGAATCCACAGCTGTATAGTGTATCATTCAAGCCACACATTTTTGCAAATCTCCGATCCTGAAAAACAAGCTTAATATTAAAGAAAAGCTAAATTCTTACTCTTCCTGCCTTGGCTACAGCATCCATTTCCACCTCACGGGCATCTTCAATAAACTTAGTGAGTACCACAGGGTGATCCTGTCATCAAGACAAGATAAAAGAAGAACATTTTTATTTGAGAATATTTAGGGACCATCCAAGTGCTCCTCTATTCATCAGTGGAAAACCTTTGGAAGCAGACTCACACAAGACTAATCTGTTAATATCCTTATTTCCACAGATAAATGAACTTTGCAAAGAAATAACTGGGGGAAACTTGGCATGATTTCCCCAAAGCCACTGGCATTAGTTTTCTCCATGGGACTCCATAAGGTCAACATGACAGGAAAATTTGGGACAAAACCACAAAGAGTTTTTAAGTGAGATGATGGCAAAAAGAAGACAGTGAGGCATGTGCAAGGATCCAGTGACCTCTGATTCTGTGTCCCAAAGACGGTCCTTACCTCCAAGATCTTCAGTTCTGCCTCCCTCTGAGCCTTCCATCCACCTCACTGCTTCACAAAGTAAGTAATTGATTTTCTTGGCATACTTAATGACTTTGTATAGTTGCTGTCTGCCATTTTAGAGTGCTATATATTTTAGGCAACTGATCCATTCATTACTCATTTTTCTGCCTGGTTTTGTAGGTCTCCCAGGGAGAGGTTGCCACTAATTACAGCTAGCCCAGAATGACCCATCCTTGACTCTCAATACATTCCCTGGTACACTGTTTTCCTTCTTTCCTTCCTCTTATTCCTGCCTATCTCTGGGATGCTAGCACATGCTTCCCACTGTCTTCTAATGTTGCCTTCTTCCAGGCACCTGCTCCAACAGACAGTTAAAAATCTAATCCGCATTCCTCCTGGCCAGCTTTATGTCTCAACATTTTACCTGTCCCATCCACTATTAACTGCCTGGTTATTTATTAGAGAATAAAATGGAATAAATGACAGTCTGTGCATGCTCAAAAAGCTCCTCTTGAAAAAATTTAAAGCAATTCCAAAAGTTACAAGACACAATTCCTTACATTTATCAGTATACAGGAGTAAATTCACAGGCAAGGACAATGCCACAGTCTACACTACTTCATAAATTTAGTGGCTTGTGTCCTGTAACTTTCTGTCTTGCCACAATTTTTCATCAGAAGATTTTATATGTGCACACAACCTTGTTTACTCCAATCTGTCTGAACTTGCATGAGAAATTTTGAACATTATTGACAACATAAATGCCATAATGACACAACACCATACCAGCGAAGCAGCTAAAACAACACAGTAACACTGGTCAGGCACTTTATCTGGAGATACGCTATTGGATGGAGAAGTAGTAGGTAAGGCTTTGTAACTGGAAAAATGAAGCCCGTGTCCCACAGAGATGGTCATGTTCAGTTGTATGCTCACAACTAATATTGCTAGCTGCTGTGGAACTTGTATTCACAAGGCACAGAACCTCAATGAGACTAAAAAATCCTCCCTAATTGAGAAGCAGAATACAATACTTTTGTTCCAGTTTGCTTCAATTATACTATAAATTTTGTCAATAGAAAATACTGGATGGTGAAAGAAGCCTTCCCTTCTGTCTGACTACAGGCATACCAGTAAAAATTTAGCATGTAAATCTAGTGTAAGTCTCTGCAAGATCAGGGCAAGAGCACCCAAATACTCACGGTGTGCCACTGGTCATATTTGCGGCAAGTATCAGTGCCTTGTTTGTGTAGCAGCACTGGATATCATAGTATCCCATGGGAACACCCAATCTTCCCTAAGAATGCATCAGGTATTGTCAAAGACTCTGCAATTTCAACTCCCAGCAGGGCTTCCTACACCAAGGATGAGACCTCTTGGCAAATGAACAACAACATTACCCACTTTGAGTCAATCAAGCTGTGACAAGTTAAGCTGAACAAGGGCCACTTTCCTGGGCATCAGCCTCCTATAGGGTATCCATTGCCATCATAAAGCATACAGGGGACTGAGAAAGTCCTCTGTCCTGCTGAATGTGGCTTAAGGCTGCTGCCTGGTCCAATTTGTGAGTGTGTGGGAAACACAAAGCAGACTACTTCATCAAGTAAAGAGAGAAGCTAGGTGTTTTGGGAGGATGAGCACTGCTAAGAATTTGGTTTCTACCACAGGTTTACCCTGTAAGTCTTTTAAGAGTTATATAATGCCTTCTGACGGAAGTAACAGTACTCTCCTGCTTTCAAAAATCCCTTAAAATTTGTTAAAAGATGATAATTAGTCATCTGCTTGCCTTCTAACCTAGCCTTCACACTAACCTAGCCTTCAAGATATTATTTCTTTGCAAGGTATCTCCCTTTCATTCCATCTATCTTTTCTTGCTGAAATTCTAAGCTTTCATCATTTGCCTCATGCACCTAAAAAACACATGGTTTTGCTCTTGCTCAAGCTTTAACCACCTAAGAAATCCCCTGACTACACAGTAGTATGTCTGGCTTCCACAGACATTCGTGTTTTCAGAGAGTTCCTCTTTGATTTGAAGTTTTAAGTTGTTCAAAGATGCCACGCAAACCACTTCAGAAATTGGGTGAAAGATGTTATCAGTTCTATGCTGGTTAACACAACCAGCTCCTAGCAAGCTTTGATGGGGTAAGAAGGGTCTCAGTCCACTAACCTACATTTATTTATATAATCAACTGGTCAGAAATGGATGCCTATGTACAACAGCTAGCGACCATCCCTGCTCCATGCAGGCATCCCAGTGGCATCGGTAAGGATGCTTGCATGGGCCCCCATGGTCTGTCTGTTAGGAAACAAACTGATGAGTCCAACTCTAATTTCACTGTCTCCTCACAAACAAGGAAGGGAAAGAGCAGGGAAGACCCAATACAGAAACAAAGGGATGGAAAACACAGCAGGGGGTGAAACAGATACAGGTAGCACACAAAGAAAAAGCAGTAGCAGCATAAAGACTGGTACCTGAGAGACTCTAGTGGCTTCTGCTAAGAACTTCTTCATTTCCTCTTCAGTGAATACTACATTCATTGCAGACCCACTGTGAGAATGGCAAAGAAAAGAAAACAGGTCAGCTTCCCTCGTGACTCCAAGGGAGGCATCAGAGTTAGACACCACAGCACAGGATTGCCAATTACCTTTGTATGACAGACTAACCCAGCAAGCTCCTGACTCAAGCTACTTGCTCCACTCTTGACTGAAAGGCAGAGTTGGTGCCCAGTGAACCTCCATTACACTTTCCAGAGAGATGGATGATCTCCAGAACCACAATGAAGAATCAAATGGAGATCTGTGGTTGTATAGCCTTAGCACTGCTGCCGATTTCCCTTTCTGACCCAAGCCTTTAAAGCTCCTCCTAAGCTGGAGGAGATGGCTAGTCAGCCAGATAGCCCCACTAAGGACCCAGACTGTTATAATATATTCAGCTTAGCTGTGAGCTCAGGACAAAACAGATGCTTTGCTGACTTTAGCCCAATTGCTCAGCAGTGACAGATGAAGTGAGGAATGCATGGGCCACTGGTGGTAGTTATGACAGTGTAAACGCAGATGAAAATAGGCTTCTCTTTGCTGGCCATTTCACTGTGCCTCTCCCCTAATGTCTTAGTCCTTAAGGGAGAGGCACAGCGGGTACAGACACTGTATCTGAAAGCTATTTTAAAAAGCAGCTGTCAGTAATATCAGAGAGGGGTATCTGTGGGAACATGGGTCAAGAGTCAGTGATTCAGGTCCCTTTTAAAGACAAGAATCTTTTAGAACAGATGTCATTGTTGGTCATTTTTGCCATTGATTCTCAGCTTCCCTTTTGCTTTGGTGGGTAAGCCCACAGAGGCTGTGGGGAAAAGTAGAGGAAGGATCTAGCCCATTAAATCGGTCACTTTAGCATAAGATAAATAGACAGAAGTACCTAGGTGATTATACTTACCAGACTACCTCTTCAGCTGATGTAAATCAACAGAGTTCAATTAAATCCATGGACCTATGTCCGTAGCTCCATTGAGGATGTGAGCTGTTATGCACAGTATGTAACTAGTTGGGAAATGCATTTAGTTTTCCAAGGCAACTGGCAAATATTAAAGGCCATATCTGTTCAAAGGATGAAGAAGTCTAGCTATGGACCTGATGCTGTTCTGCAAATAGAGGCCAGAGAGTGTGCTGTGCTAGGACTTTCCACTTTCTATTTCCTCAAGTTTGACATTCTGCAGTTTCATCTTTCTCCCCAAGGTCCCTCTTACCTGTCCAAACAGCCTTTAGAAAATACGTAGGATGGAAAGAGCCTATGCTTAATTTAATACAGATGAAAACAATAGGCTAAAAGAAGTGTTTCCTAAAAATCTGGAGAATGACGTAAGGATCAGTTTCTAACTTATCCTCCTGATCCAAGTGCTGGTTCTAACTTTGCTTTGCCACTCCACTGCAAGCTTTGGAAACTGGATAGAAAACTCACATGCAGCAGTCTCTTCTAAAGGATATTTCCTTAGGGATGAACATATAAGAAATCCCTTTCTTCCTTTTCACTGAATTTCACTGAATTTTTAGAGTTGGAAGGGACCGTAGAGATCATCTAGTCCAACTCCCCCACCAAAGCAGGATTGCC
>BJBW01004952.1:0-90056 GCA_004320125.1 Scolopax mira
AATCTCCCCTCTTTCAGTTTAAAACCATTACCCCCTTGTCCTATCACTACACTCCCTGATCATCTCCCCAGGGAAGTGGTGGATTCTCCATCAGTGGAAACTTTTAAGATTCAGCTGGATGGGGTACTAGGCCTTCTTTTCTAGACTGTGCTTTTGCCAAGAAAGGTCAGACCAGATGGTCCTTGAGGTCCTTTTCAACCTGGTATTCAGTGATCCCGGGAAAAGGACTCTTGTAATACCAGCCATTTGTGCTGTAATATTACCAATTCACAAATTGGTTTGCATGTTTAAACGACTACTTTGATTCTTTAGTTGCCACGCTTTGGTTCATACTGAATATCACAACCCACAATATTGTCATTGCAAAAGTCTGTTGAAAGGTTTAAATTAACAAAACTGAGGAAGCAGAAAACCACAGCTGCAACAGCTCTTACAGACGGGCTGCTTTCATCTACTTGTATTGTATTCCCTCGCCTTCTCCAAACACAGCACTGCTGCATTGAAGCTTCTTCCAAAGATTAATTAACAAAGCAATGAGCATGTTTTATCCATCCTTTTCCCCTCTCAGTCCTCAGAGTATTTACAGCCACGGTCAGCTTGCTCCTTAAAATTACACACTTTGTGATGTTATTTACGAAGGTCGGGTTAATTAAGTATTGCTTTATGTGCAATTGCAATTTGGCCTGAGAACAATGATGTTTACATTAGCGTTCAATTTCCAGTTCAACAGTCATTGAGAAAACAGTTTTATAGTAAACAACTTCCTCGGGCCAGGAATGTGTTTCCTCCGTGAATGAGGTCATGGGAGATGAATACAAAGTAGATAACTCTGGGAGGACAAACTTCAGTTTCTGCCGGCACACTTGAAAAGAATCAAAAAAATCTGCTGGGGAATTAATAAGTGAATTATATGCAGTTCATAAGGCCTCTCTATATTTTTCACACAGAAATACATGACACTTTACAGTCCAGGGAACAGACCAAGAGCAGACATTATCAGTCAGAGCTGCCCTGACAACTCTGAGGTTGTAAGGTGGCCTCTTAGCTGAAAGAACAAAGCATTATGGATTTCTCCAAAGAAGTCCACTACAAGGGAAGAATCCCGTGTTAGTCTAGAAGGGCTTTTGAACTGCACCCATGCCCTCACCTCACCTTGATGATGAGAGTGATATTGTATTGTGAAAGTCGGATTTATCTCCGTCTGCTCTGCTTTATCTCCATACTGCTGACATTTGAGCTTTGAAAGTCTATAAATAGTCTATAGTTACTGCCCAATTAATCTCCTCTTTTGTGTTAATTTAATATTGCTGGAAAGATAACACGTATAGACTGTCCTGTATGTAAAAGAGGAAATGACCATATTTGAGCACTGCCTTTTCCAGTCCACATCTTATTTTGACTTCTGTTAACAATCTGTCTTTTCTTAGATGGATGGCTAATCAACTCCCATTGTTGGCACTGTGGCAGCCTGGCATCTTATTATGCACGATTTCTTCCTCTTCTTTCCTCATACCTCCGCCTCTGCGGCGCTGAACTCAAAATGCCACCAAAGACATATTCCAGGTCAATCCCATCGCAGGACTAATTCTTGGTTTCTCATCCTTTTACTGCGTCAAATTCAGGTTCTTTGTTCTCACCTTGAAAACTGCATAATCCCTGCCCACATCTCTGTTCCCGTTTCCGCCTACTCGCTACTTCTAATCTCCTCTCCAATATTATTTTCACGCCCTCCTGCACACCCTCTTGCCTAGGGGTTTTGGGATTTTCTGTTTTGGTTTTTGTTTTGTTTGGTTTTTTAAACTGTTTTGTACAAGCCAACAACTGCATAATAACTAGCGAGAAAAATTAATTCGAGGGAGTTTTTCAGTTACAAACAGTTTAACCTTAAATTGAAAAATAAATCAAATGCAGGAATTTATACAAAATAAATCTCTAAGCCAAATATATGGAATTATTTTATGTGTATTGCTCTGGAAGGATTTTTCTTTTGTTTCTGTGTTTTAATCTTTGTTCTAGTGTTATGCCTTAAAGCTGAAAACCACGCTTTTATCTTTTTTTTTTTTTTTCATGCAAACGACAAGAGAAACCTGTAGTTTCCCCCAGCAGGGAACAGCATGCTGAAGAAAACAATATTCAGATCTAGATTTCAGAAGAGAGGAGCAGCCTTAACTCTACCTGCAGCCAGCAGATACCGTCAGAGCCCAACCGCTCCGAAAAAATAATAATCCTCTCGCAAAATCCGCATCTGGTTTTTTACTGGAGGCAGCAGTGATGTGCAATAGGCCTCAAAGCCCACCCCTGACAAAGTCAGTTAATTCTATTTCACAGAGCGTTTGTGTTTTCTACCCCCACTCCACGCAGGAGGGGGTTTTCCCACTCGAGGCAGGCCTCCCTGCTCTCGCCGGCCTGAGAGCGCAGGGACGGCTCGCTCTGACACATCTCCGCCATTTACACCGCGCCAATTGGTAACCTCAGGCAACGTATTAAAAACTTTGTGTACAAAGAGGCCCTTAGACGTTTTTGGAAGCACACAAGGGAGCCAAGATAAGCACTTAATATGGCCAAGCTTAACCAACATGGCTTTTTGCTGTTTTTTTTTTTTTTATAATCCTCTCCTCTAAGCCCGGCGTTTATTGCCTCAGGAAAGGGGGCGAACCCCGAGCAGACGCGTCTCTCCCCACAGCGAGCTGGCGTACCCCGGCCCGAGGCCAGCGGCAAGCCCAGGGGTAGAGGACACCGGCCGAGCAGACCTCTCGCAAAGAAACGACACCTTCCCAAGGCCCGACCCCTCCTTCGGCCACTTCCGAAGATCTACCCACTGCCCCACGGTGGGGTGGGTCGGGTCGGGGCCGGGCCGAGCCGGCTGCCCCTCTCCTCCCCTCAGGTCCGGTCCGGCCTCAGCCCCGCCTCCTCCCTTTCGGCGGGAAGGGCGCGCACCGCCCGCCCCACGTGATGTAAAAGGGTCCCCGCCCTCCCCAGGCAGGCGACCCCGCGGAGGGCGCCAGGGCGGAGCGCTCGCGCTGCGCCCCGCCTCGAGGAGGCGCCGCTGGAGGAGGCGGGGATCGGGCCGGCATCCCCTTCCCCTACCCCACCGCCCCCTCGCCTGCGACGGTGACCCTGAAAACACCCTCGGGCTCCAATCTCCGGCCGCCGTCCCGCCCCTCGACCAATCCACGGGCGCCTTCTCTTCCTTTCGTCGGCCAATCCGAAGGCGTTCGCTCTCGACAGCCAATCAGGTGGCGGAGTGGCGGCCGGACCCTCCTCCTCCCCCTCTCGTCGCTAGCCCCGGTGCGGCGGCGCAGGCGGGCGGCTGCTGCTGCGCCGGGCTGCGGACGGCGGCCCCCTCCCCGCGGCAGCAGCAATAGCTGCTAGCGCCGCCACCTGAGGGGCTTCGCCCCCCCACTCTCCCCTGCTCGCCGCCACCCTCCTTCCGCCGGCGCAGCCCGAGCCATGCTGCTCCTGGCCGTCGCCTTCATCGTGGCCTTCGTCCTCCTCCTCTACATGGTGTCGCCGCTCATCAGCCCCAAACCCCTCAAGCTGCCCGGCGCTCACGTCGTGGTGAGTGGGGCGCCCCGGGAGGCGCCGGGTGAGGAGGAGGAGGACGGGCGAGGGTCCCCTAGGGCAGCGGGCCGTTGGTGGGGCCTTCCCACGCCCCGGCGGTTGGGGGTGGGTGGGAGGAGGGGTTCTGCGGCCGTTTTGTCCGTTGGGCCGGCGGGCGGGTCGGGGCGAAGGGAGGCCGCTGCCGCCGAGGTGTGTGTGCGCCCCCGGCGCTGTGGGGAGGCTGGCACCGGTGGGCACGGCGGCGTTTAGGCCGTGCTCCGGGGGGCTTGTGTGAGCGGAGGAGCGGCGGGGGGCTCCGGCGGAGCCTGCGGGCGGCCGGCACCTGCAGGCGGGTGTCGGGCGAGGGACTGGTGGCGAAGGACCGCGCCGGGGAGGCTCAGCGGCGGGTTTGCAGGAGGTCTTGGCGGCTGGCTGTGGCACCCCAAGCTACCGAAACGTGGGAGCCGCAGGTCCGAGCGATAAGGAAATGACCTGTGCGGGTGGTTCTGACAACCGCTGTCTGTCTCGATTGGCTTGAGGCGATCTTCTGAGTCACCAGCAATGTAAACCATCTGCAGTCTTAATGTTGACTTTCTGAGATGTGCCTCTTGTCCTCCTGAAGTTACCGGTCACCTTGAGTTTTATTATCTTGTAGCGTTTCCCAAGGTGTGTGCGCTCTTAAACAAAAGACGAAATCTATGGTTTTCTTGGTGTAAAAAACAAGTCAGACGTGAGGAAATGGGAAGACTAATACAGAGGAAGCAGTCAGATGACACTCATGCATCTTTTCGTCTTTAAGTACATAGATAGCGATGTCTATGAGCAATATTTTGACTGACTGTAGTAAACGTGGTATAAGTAAGCATTCAGAAGGAAGTCTTCAGAAGAACATGGTGTTGAAACAGTTCATGAGTAGCACACCTCTATATGTTGTATAGGTGTGTGACTGTGGGAGGTGGGGGGAGAGGAAGGGAAACAATATCCAGAGTCTTTCAGGTGTATCAGAAAGTAGTGTATTTGGACATATGAGAGCAAATGAGTTAAGCAGCTGAAAGGTTCAGGGTCCTACAGTCAGTTCCCTTAACTTAAGACGTGCCTCAGAGGTTTAAAGCTATGCAGAGAAGCTCTAGTTTGCTGTTTGGTTAAACTTACTTTTAAGGGGTGAGCAGGTAGTGCTTGCATAATCCCTTTTTAACGGTGGAAGTTTGAGATGATCCAAGAAGTTAGACTTTTTAGGTGCAAATGAATTTACAGCTACTCTAAGTTAACTTTTAAAAACACTTTTTTAGCTCTGTTTTTTTTGAGGTTTTTTAATTATTATTTTTGGAGCCCTTCTTTGGAGGATGGAGCTGTCCCCAGAATGATTTAGACCTGTCCAAGTTGCAAGAGTATTCCAAAGTTGCTTTATGCAATAGCTGTTGCTTGAATGCTGTAACTGGCTTTATGGCATCGTATACTGTGTGAGGTGTGTTCAAGCTTGCATTAAGGTTCTCTGGCTATGGCTTTTCCCACAGAATTACTGCTTGTGAAGGAGGAACACTTAAGTAGGATTTTAAGAACCTTTCAATATTGAGGAAAAGCAAAGGTGAAGCAGACCTTCTGTGACTTATGCAGAAATAGAATAGCAAACAATAAAAAGCTTAATGATTTTATTCCAAAATTTTGCTGTTTTTTTTTTTTAATATATTGGGATTGTCCCAAGTTTTGTGTGTTCTTTATGTGATTAAACTACTTTAAAACTGCTGTATTGGTTCTTCTAATCAGAATGGTTCATTTAAGAAACTTCACATTGAAATCTGGGAGACTGTTCTTGTTTGAGAAACCTTCTCCCTGTAACCACTGCCATTAATTATAGTAGCAATTTAAGCTCAACTTGATATGAATGGAAGTGTCAAACACAATGTTCCTTCAAATCTTATAAAATTAAGAGTACAGCTAGAGAAGTAACGATATTAATATTTTGATGGAGGAAAAGGCTGTAGAGATATTTACTTGCAGATTTTTACATGTATCATCAAGTTAATCAGTTTTATTGGTGTTGCCACTGGCAAAGCTACTTGTTTTTAAAAGTATAACTAAATTTAAAATAAGTATTCATACAAACTAATGAAGTATAGAGTAATTTCAGCGTTCACTAGTTTTTCAGATTTGTAGAAGCTGTTAGTAACGCTGGGCACTTGTATATTTGGACTTCAAATTTTCCAGCGTAATGTATCAAGAAAAATATTGGATGTTGGTACTGTAAATCAGAAATTTGGTTCAGTGAGGCTTCCCACATTGTGTGTGTAAAGTGAATTCTTACACCATATACTGGAAGTAAATATTCTCTGCAACTGAAGTAACTAATGAAAATAGTTAAGGATTGTAACATTAAGTCTTCTCACAGAAGAATATAAAAATCTATTAGGTGATCTGCATATGCAAATTCTTTTTAGTTTATGACTTGATTCACATAAGACTGTAGATTAACATTTGTTAATCTTTGTTGGGCTTCAGTTAAACCCACAAAAGGAATAAAGGCCTGCAAATTGCATATTTAGTTGATTAAGCCCTCTCAAGAGGATAAATGATTACCATTGCACAGTAAGTAAAATTTTTCAAGATATATACTTAAGTAAATTGTTTTTCCGAAGCAGAAAAAGTCAGTCTTATCTAGAAGCTCTTCTTTTTGTGGGCCTGTTGAAAGTATCATGAAAAATATGTTACATTTCTGAAGGAAGATCATTGGGCAACTTCAGATGCTATTATGTATCAGTTATTGAATTTTCAACTGAAGTCAGCGTTCTTTTCACTCTTAACCCTTCATAAAAAGGATTTCTATTCACTCCTAACAGTTACAGTTAACAGATGTTTGAGTTATGGCTAAGTAACTGACTGTCTGCCTTTTGGGGTAGAAATTTGAAACAGAAAACTGTAGATTTTTTTTTCTCTATCCTTTCCTGGAATCACTTGCTCACTGTTAGGCGAAGCATGCTTTCTGAAGGAATTATGAATCTATTTTTCTCAGAAAAGAGTGCTATTCAGAGTGAGAGTGTACAGAACTCCAGATTACCAGCAGCCTGATCTTGTGGGTATTTTCACCCCTGCTTATCTGTTATGTATTTTGGTGACCCCACTGAGCACCATTAAATAGAAGGGACTTCTCTGCTATTGAATTGTCTGAAGCATCAGGCTTAGCTTACTTAAAGCAATGTCTAATTGCTTTAGATGTCTAAATGTCTAATACTAGTTGCTTTGTTTCTTGCATGGCTAGGGAAGTGTTCTCAAATAAAGGGTATTAAAGGTATTTTAGTGCTGTAGAGCTTTTGCTTCTTGTGATAAACGTCTCTATGCTTCAAAAGAGGGAAGACTATATTATACATCTTTTATTTTGCCATGGGCTTTAACTTTTTCCTTGGGTCTCAGGCTATATACTAGCAAATCACATATTCTGTGATTGAGAATGAGCAATTATTTTGGCAGCTGGTAATAATGGGAGTCAAGAAAATGAAAATAGGAAAAGGCAGTCATCACTGCTTCGTGTATATCATGCTCACTTGTATCCCATTTACCTGCTCTTTGTCAGGGATGTTACACCTGCCCTACAAACATTCTCTCTGTTGTTTCCTTCAACTTCTCTACAAAGGTGCTTTGTATGATTGAGCAGAATGCAACAAGAACTTAAGATGTTAGGGCAAAACTAGCCTTCTGTAAATACCATGAGCAGTGTTTCGAAACTATCTCTGCTGAAATACCAATGCTAACCTTCCCCTCCTTGTTTCAGCCTTAATCTTTCTAATACATTTCAAGTTGAAATGTCTGCAAAAAAAAACCAAAACAACCCTGAGATCTCACTGATATGAATACAGTTTAGCAAAGTTTATGGATTAACAATGGCAGAAAACGTGAAGGTGTTCTCTGCTTGGGACTAGCTCCTGGACATAGTTCAAGATGATCATGCCAAATCCACACGTGTAAAGGTCATTTCTAGTCTAGAAGTAGTTTCATCACTTCTGTGCAGCACTTAATTTGATAACAGTGGTCAGCTTTAAGTATGGCTAGTCTTGATGTCTCAATAGTTCTTGTGTGGGGAGTGATATGATCTGTGTTTTGGATGCATTCAAGTGGTTGAACAAGACGTCATTTTGAGTCTAGTCAGGCATGATAACCATTCAGAGCAGACTGCAGGGATGTTCTGTGTCAGTGGAACTAAACACCTTCTGTCAGAGCACTGTCTAAAAGCATGAAGCCAGCTTGTATCCTGTGCTAAGTGGAAGTTTATAGGCTCTGTTGGAGGTACAGAGCCTATGAGAGGGAGTACAGAGAGGGACTGTCTCATCAATTGAAGCAAATTTCCAGTATATCCATCTTGAAGGTCAAACAAAGCAATTCTCTGTACCTCACCCCAACATTTACATTTACTAAGGGTGAAATAAGCCATATGATCTTTAGAAGCTGAACTTTGTGATCAAGATCATAGCTCGAGAAGTTGGAGCTGGACCCTTTCTGGAGTAGCTAACTTGGTACCTGTTCTTCTCAAATGCAGAAAAAGCTTATTAGCGCTGCTCAAGGGCTGGTAGCATTGCATTCTGAATGTCTGAATTAATACTAGGATTTAATTGTCCCTTTCTGTCAAGAAATTACTCTGTTTTGAGTTGCTATGACCAGATTTTTATTTTGGCTAATTCCTCTGAGGCTGGAGGAATGAAATTTGAATTTCTACCGATTACATTTGTAAATGTCTCAAACTAATGAAATGCAGTAGCACTGTAGAGCTATTGTCCACAAGGGTAAGTAACCATAATAATGTCTTGTTTAATGAAGTAGATGTGGGCTCTTACTTTAATCCTGAGCATCTATGTTAGTAACTTACCTACCTAACAGACTTCATAAATTTTCTCAGGCTTGTTGTAACACAAAATAAAGTTTTCACTAGTGTTAGGGATTATTTTTCTCTATTGCGTTAGCTTTCATGATGAATGTTCCTGAGTGATGTGCATATTAGTGACAGCCTCCCAGTTAATTGATACTGGCTTTTGTCACTGACCTGATATGAGCCCTATCCAATGTTCCTGGGTGTGACCATGAATAAAAACTTCCTTTTCCCACTTCTTGCATAACTTCAGACTTGGTCTTTTTGAAGTGAGTGTCAGTGTTGTCTGACAAGCCAGAGGCTTGATGCCAGTACCTCCACCTTCAAAGAATTCTTCAAGCACTAGTGCAGTTGACCTGTTCACGATACTCAACAGTTCGTGCAGGTAGCAATCAGCTGTCTCTCTGTGCTATGCCAAAAATTTGGAATTGGAGCCATCTTCCATGCTCAAGGGTTAGTTCATGTGCTGGTATACCTCTGCTGTTGAAAATCTGTTGAAGCAACCTCATGAGTGATGTGGAACTGGAATACAACTCTAGTGTATTAAACGGAGACTAAATCTTTTCTGAGATGTATTGAAATCTTGCAAGCTATTTTGGGAATACACTAAGATTCTTAACTTCTTTCCATCACAAACCATAAATTATTCTAGAGTGCCGCTGAAATCCCAAATCGTTAGCTAACACTCATGCTCTTACAGACTTCATTTATTTCAAAAGCAGTCATCCTTGGGTGAGAACTCTACCGACTGGGTCTCCCATTTCCAGTACAGGACTTATATCTTGGAGTCAACCTCAAAGTTTAAAGTATGAAGTTTAAAGTGTGAAGCTCATCTAGCAGAGAGAGTCAGTTAGAAGCTAACCTGAACCAGCTATCTCTTAACAGAAGAGGAAGCCTAAAGAGCTGAAGTTTGTCTTTGTGAATGTTACACCCAGCCCTTAGTCCACTTGTGATTGAAGAGGAACCAGTCAAACCAAGGACTGTGTTGCAAATCTTTGTTTTCTGGGATTATTTGATTTATGCAAAACTGTTTTTCAAGGTTAGTGATAAAATACTCCTATGATAGAAGAGTTTTGTGACAATGGCAATGTACTTCTCGCTCTTCTGACTTTACTGCCTCCAGGAGCAGAAAGAACTCTAAGGATAATGCAGCTCTGAAAACAAAACTGAGGCATTGGCAGATGAGGAGACAAGAAAAGGCTTTTCTTGTTAAAAAAGTCCCCAGTAGTTAGAAACTGGGGACGCTCGCCCTTCTACTGTTTAGCTCAGTGCCTCTATTTTCTCATGCTTAAAATGGAGGTGATACCTTACTTCCTCTGAAGCTTTTTGAAAGGTTTGATAAAGAACAAAAAATGATTTCCAGATCTGAATCTTAATAACTTAGTTTTCAAATTACTAGGAAATCTGTATTTCAGAACGCATTTCATCAACATAATTTTTTTTTCAATAACTGCTTCTAGGCATTTTGTGACAATATTTTCCCAGTTATAGCCTCCTAGTATGCTGTTAAAAGAAAATCAAAATAATTGGGATATATAAGGAATATACCGGTGGTTTTTTTAAGGACCGAAGGCACATGCAGATTAGGCTTAAATGAAGCCATCATAAAGGCTGTGTCAAACAGGCAGATGTTTTTATTTCAGTCAAAAAGAGAGATCAGTATTGTCAACTACATGCTATTGCACATGGAGCTCCTCAGTAGGTTTATTGAGGCTAGTGAGAGAGGTGTTAAGATTACTTAAACCTGCCTATTAGTATTATTTGGGAGTATATCCTTCTGCAACATATGATGCAGGGCTGTAGTCATCACCCTAAATTTGTCTATGGACAAACTATTAATTTCCTGTTTATGTATAAGACTTCTCAGCGTTACAGTTTAGAGAAAGAAGAAAAAGTAATGGAAGTTTTAGTGAATCCTTGGCATCCCTGCAACACTGGAATTGCAGGATGGCACAGAGAATTCAGGATTCAGACTGGGAGGGCCAACTCGTAAACTAATTAATTTTTTTTTTAACTGAGAAAGAAGGTATTTTCTGCTTATGTGTATGTGAGATTATCTCCAGCAGGCAATCTGCAGTTGGTAATGTTACAAATAACTTCTACTGTAGTATAGAGGAGCTTCTACTGTAGTATAGAGGGGCAGTGTTATTATGGCTGACATCAATATGATTTCAAACTTTTAAGTACTTCTGCTTTTAGAAGTAACATACAAAATTTACTCAAAAGATTGTAAACTGCCTGAGTGGGTGAAAGTGTGCCTGATGTAAGAATTGAGGAAAAAAAATAATCCACTGAAGTAAAACTGATTTTGGGGTATAAACAAACACTCATTGATCTATTCAGATCTAATTTTTCATTCATACTCAATTAACTAACTTTTAGCATATCTACTACATTCATACTTCGTTAGTTGATATTTTAATCTCAGTATGCTTTTAGAATTTTCATTTAATTGGACTCTTACTATATGAGATGGAATGAAAATATTGGACTAACACTGCCATTTTCAAATAACTTTTAGGTAACTGGAGGCTCCAGTGGAATTGGAAAATGTATTGCTATTGAATGCTACAAGCAAGGTGCTTTCATAACGCTGATTGCTCGGGATGAGGTAAGTTTGTGTGTACTTATACTGACTAAACTGTTCACAAAAACTGTATAGCTGGGGAATAATTTTGCAATTGGTAATTATTCATACTTTGGTGTTTATTTTAAGAGGAGCCTAAGCATTTCACATTAATGCATTTGAAGCGAAGAAATGGCTGCCTTTTTAAGGAGTGTAGCCCAACATAGAATTTTTGATTAGCTTGCCTTAAAGCTCGGCCACTGTTTTCACTTTTTTTAATGACATTCCTTATTTCACTGTCTAGATTTGTGGCAGAGGACAAAAGCAGGAAGACCCCTATGTTCTTTTAAAACTATAGAATTTCTTTATAGACAGTGAAAACTGGGGGATTAAAGACAATTCTTAAAGTTTATTTTGGTGTCTTATCAGCATTATATCATACTTTTTACTACTGAAAAATAGTTCATCAAGGCAGCTTTGGAGGAAAAAGGGTTGCTTTGGATTTTTCTAAGAGAGATTCAGGATGTAGCTAGAATAACTCTGCTTTCATAATGAATTATTAGGTTTTTTTCTCTACAAATAAAATAATTCGTGAAATAAAAGCTCTTAACGTTTTGGGGGAGCTTTAGTCCCAGCTGTCTTTGAAAATTTACTTACATTTGAGAACACAATTGTTCTTGAAATGGGCATGACAATTTGAATTTACCTAATTTTTAGGATAATTTCATAACAGATTGTTCTTCAGAATATTTTATGTAATATTATATATATAAAAATATAAAATAGAACCAAAGTACAGGAAAAAAAATAATACCGAAGTCTTAGATGCTCTGTGTAGTTGTATGAAACAAAAGCATTAAATCTATTACAGAAGTCATTACTGGTTTTAGAAGATGAAGTGAGAAACAAATGAGTTCTGGTAGCTTGATGGAGTTCACATTTTCACCATATATTTATAAAAATTGTAAAATGGGGTTTAGTGAATGTTTTTAAGCCTTATTGAAATATTGAACTATTTTGTTCTCAGAACTGCAATGCTTTAGTTGTTCTTGTATCCATTTCAGAACAAGCTGTTGCAGACAAAGAAGGAAATAGAGAAGTATTCTGTTAATGACAAGCAGGTAAGATCACTGCTAACAGCTGTGTGTTTTGTTTAAGGTAGCCCCTACAACATAGTTCAGTAGTCCTGTCTATAAAACAAAGCTATTTGACAAAAATGTGTGAGGACTGGTTACTTGAATTCAAAAATACCCATCTAATTATATATGATGCTCTGAACTCTGTTTGATGCTGCCTAGCTAGTGCTTAGCATGCTTTTGTTAGAGAAAAAGGTAGATGTCTTCAGCTGTAGGTGTAGTGTGCTTTTTGGGATAGCTGCAGTGTACTGTCACTCAATAAGCATTTGTATTCTTCAAGGTGAAGTGGAAGAACCAATATTATATTTTTTTCCAAATCTCATTTTGCAATTCATAAATACAGTAATTGTCTTAGGAAAGAAGTTCAGATACTTGTTTCCAGGTTTAGTGTACTATGTCATGCTTCTATTCCTTTTCCTGGCAAAGTACTCTAAACAGATACACAAATTGAATTTGTGAGTTTCTGAGACTTATAAATACAAAACTACTGTTTTGGCAAGTAGATAGTGCACTTGTGCATAAAGGCTCTGTTTTAGAGCTTATGGAGGTGCCAGGTGAGTTTGTGATGTTCACGATATGCATCTTCAAAATGAAATGCTTAAATTATTTTTTCACAGTACTAAAAATGAAGGGAATAGGGGAATCAGTATTGGGTCTATTAACATCTTTGGTTTCTCCTTTCTTGTATTCCAGAAGTTTTTGCTACTTTCATGATTACAAATACAAGCAATTTATTTGTGTGTGAAAAGGCATTTGAATGAATTAACTGGATATT
Source organism: Scolopax mira (assembly GCA_004320125.1). Lineage (NCBI taxonomy): Eukaryota > Metazoa > Chordata > Aves > Charadriiformes > Scolopacidae > Scolopax > Scolopax mira. The sequence continues at coordinate 12,870 of BJBW01004952.1, forward strand.
CTGTTAAAAAGAAGCAATGGAAAAGCTCGAACCCAATAATGTTAGTATTAGCTGATACAAAATTTTCTTAATACCTCCATTTCTTAGATCAGATTCTGTCTTCACTTCCTTATATTTTTGTCAAATGGCTCAAGCTGACTTTTTCTTTTTTCTGTGCATGCTGCCTTATTCAGCTCATCTTTATTTGAAAAACTAAACCATTTGAGGTGAGGAGAAACTATGTTGCCCATTTAGAAATAAATAAATCAATCCTGATAACCGTTTTCTTTTAGCTGCTCTATAGTTTCCCAGGCTTAGCATTAAAGTTAATCCCTGGTCAAACATTGTGTCGGGATGTTCCTGTTAAAATCTGTCCAAGCTTGATAGATGTAGACTTCTTAAAATAATATTTCCTGGTGCAGGCTCATAAGAGTTCTGGCTAGAATCTCTAAGTACCTTCAGGGTTGAGCAAGCTCCAGTGTGGACTGAACAGGATGGCTTTTGCAGAAGCAGCTTTAGATTTCCACCTGTGTTAAGCATAGGATGGCTCTTCTGTAGCTATTGTTGGGTTGTAGACAATGTCACGGGGGAGCCTGCCTGAGCAAAACGTGAACAACAGAACTGTAAGAAAGCGGTGAGTCTGGGGCAGAGCTCATACTGGAACAGCAGATCAGAAGTTAGGAGGTGAGGGTAGCTGAACTGAGAGAAGTCGTACAAAAAGATTGCTGAAAGTGTACACAAAGATGATGTCGGATATGGATCACATACACAGTCTTGTAAAGTTGTTAGGTGTTGAACTAAGAGGCAAGGATCCTCAGGAAAGATCACTTTTTACATAAGCATATGCTGTTACCATTCAGCTCTTGGATATATAAATGACACAATGTTGTGTTGCCAGTCAGGGTCTACGTACATTTTGATTTGCATCTACATATATTTTATGCCCATCTATGTACACTTTAGTGTTCCATTTGGCAAATTTAGTTTTTTTAAAGATATTCACTGGCAATTTATTTAGAGTGCTGACAGTGCAGCTGTTGTAAGTGTGCAATGGAACAAAGCCCTTGCCCTTAGAGGTTTGGGTTTGTTTTTAGTTTTTCTCAATATTTAAATCCTTCTCATAATGTAGAATATTCCCAGTTACTTCACTGGAAGTTGAATTTATTGTGAAAGCTTTATTAATGATCCAATGCCTTGCAATATTTAGAACAAAAGGTGAGGAGCAGGGCTGGGGATTTCTGGCAGCATATTCTGTGTCCTAGGTATGGATCTATAGCGCGTGCTCTGGAGTGAAGATAATCAGTGTATTATAGCAGAAGAAGGAATGTATGATAATAGAAGCAAAGAGGTGAATTGTATAATGTGACAATAGTCAATAAAAGCTGTGGTAGTTCCTGAGTGTGGTGGTTGCAGTATAAATAACTCCAGTTTTAGTACAGATTTTATTTTAACCTCCTCATTGATCCTGCAAAGACATCCAGATAATAAATCAATGGTTTTTATGTTTAACTGCTATTTTGTTCTCAAACTTATGTAAAAGATAAATATTTCCAAAACGTAATAAATGCCCTAAGGGGAGATGCATGTAGACCCACCAGTAACTCGCACCACAAGTTTACTCTGATGTCCAACTACACACGATGCTGGGAGGCAGGAATAGCCAACCTGCTGTACAGGAATGGCAAGCAGATTCTGTTTATGCAGCTAAGAAGTGTTGCAGTCTGACCAGAGGCAGAACTGCTAAATAACTAGCTGCCAAAGCAGCTACTTACACTGTGGTAAACTTCTTTTTCTTGTGTGTGTGTATTGTGTGTCCACGTGCTCCATGAGAAGTGGTCACGATGATACTTGTACAAACCAGTGATGACTTTTTGTATTTCATCTCAAACTGAGTTTAAATGAATTGACCAAAGTAACAGAAAAGATAGAAATTGGAACAAGAATACATTAGTCCCTCCTTTTATTGCGCTGTGAGATTGCTTCTGCTTTCAAGATAATTAATTACCCTGAAGCTCTGCTGGGTTGCTCAGCAGAGAGGGTAGCTTGTTTGTAAATACCTGGCCAAACTGGAGGTTGTAGTGATCTTACAGTTTGTAAGTGGTAACCCAATGGCAGTGCTTCCTTTGGCCAGAAGATGATTTATTTGAAGGTGCTTCAAATTAAGGTTCTGAGATCATCTTGCTGAAAGTAATCAGTTACTTTGAAGAAAAGTAGGGCCCGATTTTTAGCTGCAACAGAATTTAGGTATCACTGTCATCTGTTTTTTCATGTTCTGTCCTGCCTCTCTCCCCTGCCTTCTCCCTGAGGCCAATGCATATTTTCAGTTTTCTGTGTCTTTCAACCTAAACCCCATAATCTCTGGTTCCCAGACAAGAAGTAAACATACAGATTACTTCACTTTTTAGATATTTAAAATGCTGTGCAGCTAGTCAGTTTCTCATTGAATTTTTTAGTTTTGTCCTTGACATGTCCCCGTTAAACAGTATGTAGCTAAGTTTACTGCTATTCTTCAGAAAACATTTTTTTTAAAAAAAGTGAGTAGTGTGCAATGCTAGTGCTAAAGTCATCAAGTTTGTAACACTTGTTCTATGCGTTTTTGGAAAAAAAAATTGCAGTGCTGATGCTGCAGTTTCAGAGCAACATTCTTCAATCATGCCTTGCTATGATGTGGAAAAAAGAAAAAGCTTTTCTTAAAGACAGCCTAAGTCACACAAATGGTTTGGCTTGTGTTTAGCACTGATGGAAGTTAAATGTAACACTGTGGAATTTTGACTACCTTAGAATGGTTTTTATTAAACACTGTGTAAATAACTCAAGTCATAGTACGTCTTAGTACAATAAATATGAAATGATACTTTGCACATGAGTAGCTTCTTTGAAGATCCTGAAGTGCTTATTCGTTCTTAATATAATCATTGAATGTGTGTGTGAGGGGGAGGAGGTTGGAGGGGGCAGGGATTGCTTTCTCCAGTGCAAGAGAAGTGCCAACTGTCCTGTCAAAAAGGCTGCTTTGTTTTTTCTGGAAAAGGTGTCATTGGGTTTTGTTTCATTTTGAAAGGCTCAGAGTCAACAGTTACTGGGCTACCCTATTGTAAACATGTTCTTTCACTTTCCTTTTCTAGGTTGTACTATGTATTTCTGTTGATGTATCTAAAGACTATGAACAAGTGGAGAATGTCCTAAAACAGGTGAGGAAGTAACAGTAACTATGCATCTTAAGAAGCTTATCTGTGCGTGACATACTTTTAATGGAAATAGTTTCTCATAACGATACTGTGCTGTGAGATGGGGTTTTTTTCCTGCTAAAGAACATCTTAACTTTTGTCCCCTCTTCCAGGCTCAGGAGAAGCTGGGGCCAGTTGATATGCTTGTAAACTGTGCAGGAACATCAGTTACAGGAAAATTTGAGGATATCGAAGTGAATTCTTTTGAAGTGAGTGAGCATACTTTTTCATTTTATTATAAGATAATTCAAGAGTTGTAACAACTAGATAGCATTCCTGTGCCTTTGCAGACTTTGTATGAATAATGATACACTTGATTTGTGGTAGCTGTTGGAATTAGACTGTATCTTTACATTTGCAAGGATTGTCTCTTAATTCTCACCTAAGTAGTGGTCCATTGTTGCATCAGAACAGTGAATTCTCCTTCTGGAATAGAGTCCTCAAGATGGCAGAAAAGCCTGGTGTGTATTTTTGTAGCTTAATACACTGTGAAAAGCACTGAATTTCACATGGTGTAACTTTTTCTGGTAAAGTTTGTTGTGTGTTTTAAAAATATTTTTAACCCGTTTAAGAAAAATGTGACTGTTATCAGTATTAAACTGAGGTGCACTAATTGTTTGGACTTTGAGAAGCTGCTGCTCTGAAAACACAAAAAAATTACCCTAAATCCCTGTATTTTAGTTATTTTATGCCCGCAGCTCTCAGGCACCCAGTCATCTGCAGATAACATTGAATCATTGAAAAAACGAAGTAGGCATAATTTTAAAATGAATCAGCCATTCTTCTGCTTGTATAGGCTATCCATTGTGTTCTAGGTCTTCTAGAGAGTGAAATGAAAGACTTGCCCCCATCCATCAAAGATTAAAATCTCTGAAATGCATAAATATATAGATTTTTTTTCTTTATTTCTTGTTTTAGAATGTTCTTTAAATTATCATTTCATTATGTTTTCATACATCATGAGTAAATGGATTGCTTCCTGGACACTTCTTATGTTAGATTTTCCCCTCAAGTGTTCTTTGTGCCTTGAAGGTCTTACAGTTCAAAGTATTATCAGTATCCTGGGTGCTGTTAAGACTTGTAGATAGACATGGATTTCTTTTGGCTTGAAGTGAGATTTTTACCTGTAGAACAGTTTATGAAGCTGTAGAATAGAAAACAGTGGTTTCTTTTCCCATCTGATAGAACTACAAACCTAGTGAATTTTGTTGTTAAAGCAGACTGAAATAGGGATTTTTTTTATTAATAATACCAAACAGTGCAATGATTCTGAATCTGTGACTAAATGTCGTGTTAATGTTGTTTGTACAGAAATTAATGGCAGTCAATTATCTGGGTAGTGTTTACCCGAGTCGAGCAGTGATTGCTACCATGAAGGAACGAAGAATGGGAAGGATTGTGTTTGTATCATCTCAGGCTGGGCAATTAGGCCTATTTGGTTATACAGCTTACTCTCCGACAAAATTTGCTCTTCGAGGCTTGGCTGAAGCCCTGCAAATGGAGGTATGTGTGCAATAATTTAATTGTAAACAAAATATTTTTTTAACTAGCAGTACAGCGTGCTTTGATTGAAGTAATCCTTTTTGTGTTGGGCAGCACTACTGATATCTGTGTGCTATGTTGGACTTTTTTTTGGCAGCAGTACAATCCTAATGCTCTGAGTTGGGTTGCAGAAACTAAGCTGATTTCAGTTGCATAGGGGGGAATAGATTGAATCTGTTCCAAGAACTGAAGATGTCACGTTCAGACATACTATTTTTTTTTTTAATCATCTGTTTTAACTTATAGAACTTGGATTTTAAGTCTTTGGGAAAAGTCTCTTTCAAGGCTCTAAGTGCAGAATGGTATTGAAGATCCCATGTATGTATCAGTGGTAGGCTGGTGATTCCCAACTTGTTTGTGAGGCTGCAGCAAGTGGTATGTAAAATTTGCAAGATAGGTCCACAAAAAAGTTGACTGTAGTTCACTCCTCTAAATTCTGGTATAGATGAACTTTTGATTTAAGTATAAGCTTAGATCATTGCACTATAAAAACTAAAAACCAAACAAATACTTTTAATTATTCAGTGAAACAAGATTGGTAAGTGCATTGTATAAGACAGGTAACATTGATTTGAAGATTGCTTCCCTTATTCTTTTGTTAAGACTGTATATTGCATTGTTAAGTGCTTATATATATAAAATGTCTGTGTTTTGGTTGTAGACCTTTGCATAGTCCTTGTTTTTGCTTTGGTCTGCTCAATGTATGCCCTGGTCAGGATAAGTATGTGGGGTAGAACTGCCTTTAATCACTTCTGGCTTGCCAGATAGAACAGTGTGACTGCAGGGTCTTTCTTTAGATTGGTGACGGATATTTTTTGAAGCCTGAATTCTTCAAAACTAAAAATAGGGTATTTATGGGCCTGTGATGTGGTATTTCAGTAAGTATTTTCAATATAGAAAATTTTTACAGATTTGCATTGTAGTAGTTTCTGAATAGTAGTGCAATCAGTGATGTAATTCTATGACACATATATACAAATACATAACTAAATGCAATCCTTGAGGCCTTCCATTTTTTCCTAGACTTTCTACTTATTTCTTTGTTTTTGTGAATTTTGATTGCTTGTGAGTTTATACCATGGGTTGAAAAGCCTTGTGACTTGAATATATCTCTTAAAGATACCAAATTTGAGTTTTAAGTTTTTGTTGCTTTTTTTCTCATGTTTATTCAGCAGAAAATGTTTGTTGACATAAACAGCAACAAAAAAGCATGCTAATAAGCCTTAGTGAAAGTCTTTTTGGCCTTGTGTTTATGAATGCTGAGTACTGGTGTTTGGCAATGTTTTAGTCTTTTCTTGAAATTGGCAAAATTAGAGAGCTAAACTACTTCCATATTCCTCCTAAAGGTCTTAAAAAACACTTAGACTCATCAAATAATTTACCTGAAATATGAAGCTTTTAGATATTTTTATTAAACAAAACATAACCATCTCTTGTTCTTTGCTGTTTTGCTTTCTCATTTGACAAAACTCTTGAGTCTTGCAAGTGCTGAATATGAGGGTGACTAAGCACTAGAAGCAATTTAAATTAATCTTTGCTCTATTTCTTCAGTACAAGAGAAATTAATGAAGTTCTGAGGGACATGTAAAGGCTGTCAATATTAAGATAAGACTTCCTTTTGTAAAATACAGGTAAAGCCTTATAATATCTACATAACGGTGGCCTATCCTCCCGATACTGATACACCTGGCTTTGCAGAAGAAAGTAAAACAAAGGTAAACTGTTCTTCAGTAATACTGTAATGTTATTAAAGCTTCATTTTGTAGTAAGCAATGCATTTCAGATTTCATTCACTTTGGTAGTATTTTTGAAATCAGTTCATATTAAGATTTTAAGTAGTACTTCAAAATATTTCCATTTATTAACTTAACTAGATGGAGATAAATAGTTTGTAGGATAATTTTGTGTAGTTCATTGTTCTGGCTTTAAATGGAAGAACTGCCTACCTTTCATATCTGAAACATTGGAAAGTCTTTCTGTATGCAGTCAAAATACTGTTGTGGAATGGTAAACTGTAAAGCTACTACTTGTTTTGATATCAAAGCTTAATGAACTAAAAACAACATTCCTATTTTGTGCCTTTTGATAATAGGCGGTTGTTCTGATAGATGTGACAGATCAAAATAAACCTCAGTTCCTTCAGTGAAGTTGGCAAACTAACCATGCCATATGACTACATATAATGACACACTAATGACTGTTGCCTAGTATTAAAGTAGGAATTTGCATTGGGTTTGGACTATAAACGACAATAGCACTTTTCAGAAGGATTTGTCAGCAGTAGACCTCTTTTATTTGACTTTACCTTGAAAGTAGAAGTTTTGACCTTCAGAAATTTAGTTCCATCTCATCATGATGCATGCATGACCCTACAGATGAAGTAGAATTCCAAACACTGCATTCAGGCCCCTGGTTCAGACTGAAGTGTCAGGTAACTGGACAAAAATGTGTCTATGTTTTTATTTGCATACCATGAACTAGAAACCTAATACTAAGGAGATCAGCCTTTTCAAGATGCTCCATCACGTAAAATATGAAATTGAGGTTGAATTTCATTTTGTCTTTCATTCTTTGTGTAGGAATCAGTAGGGATTGTATAACACAATTCTTACTTCATTATTTCTTGATTTAGATATTCTGTATTAAATAAGTACTCCCACACATCCACATAAAGTGCTAGAATTAGACATCTGCAGATCCTTGTACAGCTTGCATATTCTGTGGGATTTTTCTCTGCATAATAGCCTACTTCAGGGAAATAGTCGCCAGCAAAATGCACAGTTCATCTAAGATTTCTCTTTTAAAGAGATTCAGTGAGATTTATCTTGTCAAAATGTGTTGTTTTCTAAGCAAAGACTTATGCTTTGCTTTTAGCATGAAGTCTTATGTCAGTCAATACATGAAATCTTGGGGTGACTTGTGCCTATCATATCAGTGCACCTCAAATTTCTACAACATTGCATTGCTCTTACAGTTCAGATATTTATTATTGTTGTGTTTGTTTAATACTACGTAGTTTAGAACATGGGTCTCTGCAGTTTGCATTTCTTTAGGACTATGCTGTTTTTCTCAGATATCATTGAATACAGTAAAAGAAAATGTCAGGAACTAGGTTACAGCTTTGTTGTCTATAATTATTAAGGGGTTTTTTTGGTTAGTGTTTTTGAGGCATCTGCTTTAAAAATGACAACCATGCTTTGGCTTACTGACTAGCCAGACTGAGTATTTAATGGCTGATTTCTGCCTGTCTTTTTCTCAACATGTCATTAACTTTAGCTGTTGCTGCTGAACAGTTACTAATTTTTTTCCCAAACTTGTAGTATTTGAATTACTGTACCCTATACCTCTTTCAGTTTTGGTTGGTGCAGGCCAGTAAGCTCAAAAGTACCTAGGCCTTATGAGATGGAAATCTGATGACATAAGCCATGTCATTGTAGGAAAGGATGTAAAAGGTGTTTGTATGTGATTTCTGCTGGCAAATTCACCCCACCTCCTCTAAAATACACATATTTTAAAAAAATAAAGTCTTTGAGCCTGGTCGGTGAAATCAGGATTCATAATTCTATAGATATTTGGAAATAGGCCTTTTTCTGTGAATTTTAACTTCTGTAGTTCTCTGGATTGATGATGAGGGAGAGAAACCTGTAGTTGCTCAGCATTTCTCTAGAAGTGTTGGTTTTTTTTAAAGTATTAATCTCAGAATTAAACTAGTCCCAGTATTTAACTAGGCTGAACTGCTTCAATTAAATTTTGTTATTAAATGTATCCAAATTAGCCATTACAAGAAGTCCATTTGTGACCAAGTACTCTTTTTGTCCCTAGTTTAGCACTGACTTTTCTTCATTAACAGAACTATTGTAACATATTGAGCATAGCTTGCTGTGCAGTTGGCTCCATCATTGTTTTGTTTGTTAAAATGACATGAATGACAAACATGCTTCTAAATACATCAAAGCATATTTTTGCTATTTGTTTTTGTAACAGACCAGACTTGTTTAGGGTTTTTTTTTGTAAAAGAAATTGTGATTGCTAGAATAACAGCAATACTTCTGCTCTTCTAGTGAGGTAAGGTGGCATAGATGCCCTAAATCGTGAAGAAATAAAATGCAGTGATGGATTTTGATGGGTAATAGTGTATAGAGTTTGAGAAATTAAAATTAAAACACAAAGGGGTTTTTGTAGGTTCTTTAAAAGATATGCCTGAAATATTTTATTTCTGGCAAAAAAACCCTCATAAATGAACTAATGCAAGTGTTGCAGAGACATAATTTAAGCATTTTGTTAACTTCTACTGAAAATTAGATACTTGGGGGGGAAACATTTTTTCATATTTTATTAGTTAACTGTTAAAAAAATATAACTCCAGGAAAAGTTGGCATTTCCCTTCGTAAAATTAGTCTTTTACTTAGGAAGGTGTTTTTACCTTTAAGTGGATTTTTACCTTTTACCTTTAGATGACAGCCTGATACCATTTGGTAATGGTAATGTCATTCATGACAAAAGACAAAAATTTGACCTTATTTTTCTCTCCTGTGCATTATTAGTCAAACTTACGTTGGTGTTTTTCTACTAAAGCCTTTAGAGACGAAATTAATTTCTGAAACCTCATCAGTTTGCCAAGCAGAACAAGTCGCCAGAGTTATAGTCAAAGATGCCATTGTAAGTAAATCATCTTTTTAAATTATGTTCTTCGTTGGACAGACTGGGATTGTGTTTAATACTTGTTTAAGACTATAAGACTATGTCTAAGCTAAATGCAAAATCAATTTACAGAAAACAGTACTGTGTTTAGTTTGAACAAGAAGTATTTTCTTTTTTCTTATTTCTTCACTGTACCCGCAAATGATTTTATACAATCTCCTGGAACTAAAAAGTATCCGAAATTGTACATCAGACAGAACAAAATGATGCATTGGCATGATGCAATGTCTCAAAGTCAGATTATGACTGCATTTAAAGCACTAGACTCTATTGACTTTTTATGTATTAAATACCATTTGTCTAACCTCAAAAGCTTATTAGACTATCTTGTTTTTCTTGAAGATGAGTTCATTAAAAATAATTTTAAAGCAAATGAAGGCAGTCTAGCCTTTTGGCTTTTGACGTCTTAACTTTGTGATTTATGAGTGATTAAAATACATAAAATATTGCTTGTAGTGGTTAAAGGTATATTGCCTTTTTGAGGAATTTTTTAATGTTTTATGCTATGAAACGCTTGTGCACTTAGTAAAGCACCTCAGAATGGAAACAAACATGAAATTGCATCTTCGTAAAGTGATTAAATCATATAAATCTGTAATTATTTTACAGTTCCAAATACTTTGGGTCTTCCACTTGATTTATACTTACAGCAGGTGTTCAGTTGTTACAGTAGTTTCAGAAACACGGCATAAACATAAAATCACATCTGGTTTTGGGGTGTTGAGTTTTAAAAGCAAGTACTACCTCCTCTCTAATCTTAAGCATCTGGTATTTCTACACCATGGTTTCCAGCACTTTGGATGATATATTTGTTCAGACATGGTCTTTGTGTGCTCAAGCCATCAAGCTGAGAGACTAAAATAGAAATTAAAAGGTAGCTCTGTACTGTAGAAACTCGCAGTCCTCTCAGGTGTGTGCTGGAAAATAACAACTAAATCCTGTATTCTCTACTAATTGACAGAGATTCACTCCTAACCCTGATTCAGGAACATCACCTTCTCCTTTCTCTTATGCCTTGCTTAAGTTTTGTACTGCAGCACTTCAAAAAGTCCGTTTTCCAGCATAAAGTCTGCTGGAAACAAATAGGAGAAGCTGCAATTTTCCTGATGCGTAGTCAAAAAACAGCCATCAAACAACTTTTTCCTGGTGTCCATCCCCCCTCTTCTGCCAGCTGCATTGCTTAGCAGGCTCTGTGTTTCCAGGTTTTGAGGAGGGCAAGTTAAAAAGCCTTGTGATGCAGATGGAGGACCTGTTACCTGGCATTTGAAATATAAAACCCCTGCCACATCACGTGTGATAACAAACTACTCTTTACAAAAGGGAAGCAGTATTTATTCTCAAATTATAGTAGTGATTGGTGATCTGACAGCATTAAGGTGTAATACTGTCTCTGAAATGTATTTACAGATGGGGAGACTATCGTGCATATTTTCTATCATGCTTCAAGAAGAAATTTAAAGCCTTTCTGCAAAATTAGTGCAGAATCCTTTAAAACAACAATGTTGCTGTATTTGCTGTATAGCACAAAATATTTTTGAGTATTTTGAATCTTAGTTGTGTTAACTCTTTTTTTCATCAGTCAGCTAGGTTCATCAAGAATAGCTGCTGAAATAAGATACATTATGATTTGCCACTGGATAAATGACTTTTTTTCTTTTCAATTCCATCTAGCAAGGGAACTTCAACAGCTCAGTCGGATCGGACGGGTACATGCTATCCATACTGACAAGTGGAATGTCACCAGTCACTTCGATTACTGAAGGTCTGCAGCAGGTAAGATTTGGGAAGGCCCCATAGTCACAATTTCTTATAGCTTGAAATACTTCAAAATGTAGAACGCTATGTAGAAACATTGATTATTTTTTCATCAAGTGGTTGTTAATACTGTGGAGACTTGGGTTTAGGAAACTGAAGTAGTATTTTTCAAGCTGAAGCAGCAAGCTGGGGGGAAAGCTACTACTTCTACTCCATCCTGAACTGTTACATAGTGATGATGGTTTTCATGAGCTTGCTTTCTTGGTATTATGTAGCATATCTGTCTGGAGCTTTATATGCTGCAGTCTGGGACCTTAAATGAACTGAAAGATGTTTCTCTCTGTTTGCAGGTTGTTTGCATGGGCATTTTTCGCATCGTTGGCCTATTTTACCTAGGAAGTTTTGACAGCATAGTTCGTCGCTGCATGATGCAAAGGGAAAAATCTGAAAGTGCAGACAAAAATGAATAATCTTTACTTTGAATTGAAAGAAGGTTAAACAGTCCTGGACAGCTTGCTGCTTAAGTGGGACTCGGTTTTTCTCCAGAAGGATTTAGACTGGAAGTACTCGCGTATGTGACAGATGAGTCCCCTCAAAAGCTATGACAGAAAACAAAAGTACAACTCCAGAAAACGCCAAACTATGCAAAAGTGTGAATGAGGATTAGGTAATTTTTTTTTTTGTGATTTGAGTTAAAATTTGGGGAACTTGTAAGTGATCTGCAGAGTAGAGTTTGAGAATGGACTATGTGCGGTGATTCTGGACAAATGCTTAAGTTTTCTCACTTTGGTGCTTATGGACAAAATAAGTACCATAATGGACTGGGCAGAAGTAGATTGAAGTCCCCTGAACAGGTTGGTACCTTTTGCTAATGTTTTGGGACTGGTTTTAATTTAGAATGTTAACTTTTCCTTTGGCCAGTCTACAGATCCTTCTGTCAATGACAGCTTTCTTTATTCAACATGCAACTGTGGAAACCTTAAAATGGCAGATACAAATGTATGTATGATCCAAGCTTTCTCAGTCTGGGAGTAATTAAAAAGTATGATTTTAATATATGCATACTTTCTAAAGGGAGATGAAGAACCCGTTCCCACAGAGAAATGCTAGGAGATGTGATTGGATCTGTAGCTCTTCTGGCCTTTGAAGTATGTTGTGAAAAAAATTAATAATCAAACCAGTATCAAGTGTTGATTATGACTTTCAGCATTTTAAGCCATTGAAATAATGTACAATTTTTACAGATATTTACTTTTTCATATCTGCCAGGTTTTGGTCTGGAAAAGAAAGTAGCTTAATGCTACTGTTATGCACGTTATTTTTCGAAGCTGCAAATGATGAGCCAAACCAGTAGTTAATGATAGAATCAATTGCAATTAAAATGCCAGGCTCTTCCAGTAGCAGGAATGTAGCTTTTTGGGGCAGGGGGTCAGGAAGGGTGTGTGTCAGAATGGCATTCCACACTTAATTTTACCACTACACGGAAAAACTTTCACATGAGAAGAAATGATTTAAAATACTCTCCTTCTATGCCCCACTTCTAGTTTTTTTCATTTACATTATATGAAATAAGGCTGTTCAATAACTGCTTCAGAATACACAGAACCCAGTGGTGGTTTTTAATTAACATTAAGTTTAACACTGAAAAAGCTTGATGCATAACAATGATGTTTTAAGGGTGCACTATATATACTGTTTATTTAATGGACCACTATAGCAAGTGCCTTGTGAGCTGCTTTTTTTCCCAAAAGCTGCATATTTTGTATTTGTTAGCACTGTTGTGTTTTCAGTGGTATATTTTCCATTTTCAGTCAGTACTCTGAATCTAAAATTACTTGTAAAATTGGGTACTTCCACTTCCTTGGAAGTAGTATTTCACAACAAAATAGGAAAAATTGATTGATTGTGTTAAGATACTCTGTACATCTATTTAAGAAGAGATATTCAGTTAACCTGAGTTGAAAAAATAATAGGTAGTTAACTGGAAAACCTTTAAAATGTAACTTTTTGAGGCTGTTTATTTTCCCTCTCTGAATTTGATTATCACTTTTCAAACATTCTTTACATAGACTAAACTTACTTTAATACCTGGTTTACAAACACGTTGGCACCCTCATTTTAAGTAGTTAGATTGCAAACGTTAAGGCATTGTTGAATTCTTCACAAAGCCTATGTTTTAGGTCCTGCCTCCTAATTTTTAGATATGTAAAGTTGTGCATGCCTGTAATATAATACTAATTTTGAGAATAGTGTATTCCTGCATTTTTAAACAGCTGGGCTTCAGTGCAAAGAATTCTAGTGTGTGTATGTGTTTCCTGTGCTGTTAATGTGAATAACATAATGGAGTATTTATCATACCTCTATTGTCAACATTGCTATGTTTCTTAAAGCAAGTTAACAATGTTATTTGGACCCTATTATTATTTCCTGTTTTGATGGAAATCAAATACTCCTTTGACCACCTGCAAAAGATACCAAAACGGGTGAATCAGTTGTTCTGTAGCTTGAAAGAAATGCTTATGTAAATGAGTTGGCATCAACACAAGCTTGAAGGTCAGGACTTTAAACCAGTAAGACTTCGGATACTTGAATTTTTGGATCTTCAACTTGGAATGTTAAAGGGTTTGCACTTAAGGAACATAATCAGAGCACACATAAGACACTATGGCAGCTGAGCCTCTTTAAAGTATTTCAGGTTGGACATCTTAGATCACTAATCACTCTTTCTTGACTGAAGAGTCCTCAAAATAATGACTGATAGAATTCAGTGGAAATGTCTGAAGGAGGACTAAGAATACCGAGTCCAAGTTATGGCCCTGATCTATAGAGACATCAGTTCACACCTAATTTTGCATAGTGTAAGTGGTTGTATTGATGGTAAAATGGTAGGTTGAACCCCTCAGCAATTGTGGAAATTGGAATGAAGCAAGTTCTTTGATGGAACAAGAAAAATCTTTTTAAATGTTCTAGGTGCTGCTGTTGCAAGTTAATGCAGTTAAAATTAACCGATAAACTTTTCAACAGTTTTATTGTCAAAACATAGTAAATTGTCAACTACAACAACCTTTCGTGTAACAATTGTCAACTACAACAACCTTTCGTGTAAATTTTCCTTTCTTCTGCACATTCCCCATCAACCGTTGTACTCATTTTAAGGTCCAATATGAAGTGAAGGAGATGCCTTGTAATGTTGTGGAAAAATGTTTAGCAGCCAAAAATCTATTTTGCCAGTTTAAATGTTACAAAACCTCTGCATTGAAATGTTTTAGCAGTGTATTAGATCAGTGAAGAACTTCAAATAGGCTTTATTACTTTTTATCAAATTGGTAATAATTTAATCACTTGTGCCATATCAGTTGGTGTCTTGTCTCTTGTTTTCTTCATCCATCTTTAAGATTCAATTTAGGCTTTGATAGCCTCTTCCATTCCATGTAGTTTCTAATGATTGTCTGCTTTAAATACAGATTTATTGTAACTAAACATATAGTTTACTTCACCAAGATGTTCATGTGCAATTTAAATAGATCTAATATTTTGCTAAGAAAAAAGATATAGATAAATAAACTTTATTTGCTGTGAAAAACTCTAGGCACTTTTAAATGGTAAAAATATATAGCATTATTTGTAAAAAGAAACTTTGTGCTTATTGCTTCATCATTTTTGTGCCAGAACTGTAAACTAGTTTTCATATTTTATATTTCTCAAAATAAATGGAGAATCAACAAAGCCTGTAACTTCTAAGTTCTTTGAGGGGATGAAAAGCAATGGATAAATTCATTTGTAGGGGTTGGTGGTTTTCTTCTTTTCTTTTTTTTCCTCTAAATCTGGGATTAGTTCAGCAGGATCATTTTAATTTTGTAGGACAGCAGAGGGGGCAATATATCCCTCCATTTCAGCAGCTTAGGACAGAGGTGTGCAGCGCCTGAAGAATTTGACTGAATACTGTCAGCAGACCCAGTGTCATCAAACCTTAAAGTGGGGTTAAATTGACACAATCTGTCTTTATCACAGGAGGAGCTGCCAGTGTATGACTAGTGCTGGTGCTCTCTGGAAGTGCTTGTGAATCCTGGTGATGCTCACTCTTCCTAGTGGGAAGCAATAGCAATAAGAGCTATATGGGAGCTGTCTCCCTGTAGCACCACGGAGCGTGCAGCTGTATAGAAAACTGCTGTATTATGGTTCAGCTCTGTGGTAGGATGGCCTGAGGGGATAGCTAAGCTCCTAGATAATAGTAGGGGAGAAATAGCCTCTAAGATAGTTATTCTCAGAGTAAATCCCAAATCGCAGAAGTTCAATCTTTTATAAGGCTATTCTTACCAAATTATCAGAGCACCAAAATCAAAGATGGATTGAGGAAAGTATGTGCTGTCTAAAATGTGTTGAAGCTGTGGGGCTGATGCTAACCTTAGAGAAATAAGTTTTGAAAGGGAAGAAAGCCACACTACAACTGGAGCTGCTGATTCTTTCCTTTTCAATATAAGTAGCAGGCCAAAGGAGATTGCTTGTCATTCCTTTTTGTAATCGAATTTCAGCTACAAAGCTAAATTATCTGATAACTTCAGTCTTTTTTTTTTTCCAGTCCAGTCAGTACTGAGCACACTGAACAGTAGGTGTGTGTCTGATGATCTGTCAAAGCTGGTAGTAAAACCTCGTGAAGTCATTTCCTTTCCTCTGTCGCTGGGGGGAGACTCAAAAGAGCCAGAGACCTTTAAATGAGGTGTCTGTCTTGCTGCACCTCCCATCCTCTTTTTATTTCCGTTCTTTCAACCCAGATGCACTAAATTGGTGAAAAAGATGACCATGATGATCTCCTGTTGGTGGTGGTCTGCAGTGGGTGGGAAATAATGCTGCTAAGCTTTTGGACAGAAACTTGCACTGAAGGAGGCAGAAAGTGCAAATACTTATTTTAATTAAAAAAATAAATAACAGAGCAACCCAAAGACGCATGTTTAATTTGATGGAGGGGGACAAGGGGAAACATTTCATGAAGCTGAGTGGGAAGGTGTGTTGTCTGGGGAATCCGTGGTGAAGGAATAGAACACCAAACCTCTCTGGTAGAGCCAGTCTGATATTTTATTTTTCTAAGTTGAAAACAAGTTTGTTTTCATCTTGGAGGGGAATCCCCATGTTAATTTTAAACCTTTCGAGTTCTAACTATAAAGTTCATTCTGTAGTAGTGCAGCTAGAGCAATGTAAATAAAGGGGTGAAAGCAAAACATATGTGATTAACAGTAAATCATGCTACCGAGCACTGGGAATCAACTCCCTTGGCTAAAATAAGGTGTTAAATCTGTAAAGATGCCAGCTGAAAATAATGTATATAAAAATAAGTCTAGAGCCAAATTTTAAATGTTCTAGGTAACTTGCAACTGAGGGGAATATTCTTTTGAAAGCCAGCAGTTGCTTCAAAGAAAATAGTTAAGATGAGCTGTGTTGGTCTTTATTTCAAAGCATTTACTCCAAAAACTGCTTTTCCCCCTTTTTACTGTGAGAAACTTTAACAGTATTTAACAGGTGTATTGAGAGTTTATGGCTTGCAGACGGATGCTCCTATTTGTCCAGCAGACTCTTCCCATCTCCTGTTCCCGTCTCCTTCGATGTTGCTGCTCTTTCAACTGGGAATTTGGTCCCGGATCCCTTTTTCCACAGCAGAGGGGAGAAAGGAAGGTCACAGGTAAATCACAAGAACAGGTTGGGAGCCTGCAAAGGGTGGTGAGACAGCTCAGGTACCGTGAAGACAAGACCCTATTGCTACGTAGCAGAGAAGTGACGTCAAAGAGGAGGATTTCCAGAGCTGGGTGCAGTAGTTTTGCCTCCCTCCAACCCAAACCCTGGGGCCTCTTGTCTTGATGAGAAGTGGAGATGGTTGAGGAACCAGTACAGTAAAAGGGGTCTGAAAGGAGCTGTTTGCTGAGCTGGACCCTGAGGATATTGTCTAAGAATCACATCCAGCTGCCTTTCCTGATGAGCATAATTAAGCCTCATGAAATAAACGATAATTGCAGGTTGAGCCTGCTTTAAACGTTTTACAGAAGCGTTCTGGGTGCTTCCAGCCAGGAAGGATCCTCTCCACACCTGTAGCATTTGCGACACGGGCAGGATGAAAGGCAACCTCCTGTTTCAGGAATGCACTCTGAAGAGGTGCTCGTTTGTTGGGGGTCAACCTCCCACCCTCCTGGTTAAAAATGAAGAAAAAAAAGCTCTGCATCCAGGCTTCATGTGTTCTACTTTCCCCCTATGCTTTTTGCATATGGAAAACTGTTTCTTAAAGCGTTTTATACGATGTTGGGCAACGTGTGAGATGCAATAAATGGTGGTGTGTGGCTGATTAGATGAGTGTGTGCAAGACTGAAGGAGAGCCCTGTTTGCAAGGCATCTCATGCAGCTTGGCAGAGGTTCCGTAGGTCCCTGGGTGTTGTGGTCTCATGGGTGGAAGATCATGCTGTTGGTTGGTGGTTCGTTTTAATGGGAGGAGCAAGTTAGAAAGCCATCACGGGCAGAACGGGATGCAGAGCAGATGGATGCTGGCGTGGAAATGAGAAGCACCACATGCTTGAACAGAGGAACCCAGATGTGGCACAGACAAATGCCACACTGGACATACCACCAAGAAGCATTCGCAGTGCCATGAGATGCTAAATTTTATGTGCAAATCTTAGCAGGCTCAATAAACCCAGCATTTAAGCTGTGCTAGAACGTGGTAAGGCAGAGGACTTCTTTGGTTATCATCATTGCATTTACCTCTACCACTCTAAATGCTACTTTTGGGCTACTCGGATTTAGTTTGGGATGGTTGTCTTATATTGACTTGTTGGAGAACAGAAGATCTCTGAAAAAAAAATATGTGGGGATGCCCTTGCTCCCTTTGAGCACTGTCACAGGGTGCAAACGTCCACCCACTTGTTTCATACCTCCTCAGGTGGGGCTTCAAACATCCGTTTGCTTCTCTCCAGCCTGCCTGCTCATGAGCCAAGGAAACAGCAGGGTGGGCAGGTCACCAGGAACCAGGGTTGCTACTGAAATCCTGTTGACCTTAACACAGAGGTGGAAAAGCACCGTAGGGATTTCTTACCTAACTTTATGTGCTCCTTCCATGTTCCTTGATAAATCCAGAGCCTCTCTCGACGGCTTCTTCTGTTTATCCCTCCCCCCAAATACATATTGCCTTTATTTTGGATGTCTTTTTAACTGTTGCTTTGTCCCGCTGAACCCAAACAAACAAGCAAGGTAAAAAGCAATTTGGTGATGCAAATATGTGACACTTTAATAGATGCTCATCACCCTCTCAGGCAACATTGTAATTAGTTTTAAGATGCCACTCCCTTCAATTACAGTCATAAATGCAGGTCAGGTGCAATGCATTTAAGACGTTAAGAAGAAGAAAGACTGTTTAAATGCACATAATTTTGTTTTGCTTTTTTAGGGAGTCCCAGTTTCTCATTCTTCCAGGCAGAGTTTTTGTTTCCCATGACTCATTCCCAATACCCTTGCTTAAAGCAAACAGTTACTAGGATTTTCTCGTGCGTTTTTCATTTTTCTGGTACAGTCTCAGCTGGGTTTGGTGGTGTTCGCAAGCTTCCTTGTGAACCATGACCACTATTTTCCTACCAAACTTTTAAAAAGGCTGGGCTCTGTCATTTCTAGAGCAAAGTGCTGAATGTAGACCGAGTGGGGAAAAGGCGTCGTTCCTGAATCCATTCTGAATCCAAGTATCTGGAGTTTGGCTGTACCTGTTTCTATTGGAACTCAGTTATGAATTCTGGAACTATTTTAGTTTAGGGATTACACGCCCTCAGTACGCTCTAGTTGGTCTCACTTCCATTTCTGCATACGAAATGCATTGAAATACCTTCAACCAACTCCCTGACGTTTTCCATTTCTCCTTACAAGAGCCCATCGATTTTATCTGCATCTTGGTTTTCTGCCTCAGCCCCACGATGATTTATCCCGTGGGCTTCAAAAACCCACTCCTGCCACCCCGCTGTGGCCGTGCATCTTACCCAGACAGCGTTTCTGCGTTGCTTAACATCTGCGTGGTCGGTGGTGGGACCAACTGTCTTGGGTTCGGTCGCTGAAGCAGCAGCCCGGTGGCTTTTGGCTGTTCTGATTTTCTGTATCACTCGTTCCATTTCAAACCACAGCACGTTGCATGGAAATGTCAGGTTACTGTTTGTATTTTGCATTTTCATTATTATTTTTCCTTTCTCTTTTGGTGCAAGGGCGTAAGGGTGGTGGTTTTGCTTGGTTGACGGCTCCCTTGTCCCACCTTTCTGCCCTGAGAAGCAATCCTCCTTGCAAATCGTTGGCTCCTTGCAAACGCCTGGTTTTCCCGAGGTTTTTTTTATAGGGAGGGAGAAGAGGCGCGTTTGCGCTCCCGCATTTAACCGTGGAACCCTGCCGTGACTCGCACGGCTGCCTGGAGCATCCTCCATCTTCTTCCAATAAACCTCATTTCCCCGCTGTCCCGCAACCTCTGGCCCCTCTCAAGCCCCCAGGGCGCAACCGGCCCCGTTTTAACAAGCCAGCAGGCGGAGCCGGGGGTGAGGGGGGACCCCATAACTCTCCCGACCCCCCGGGCGCGTATGAAGCGCCTGAGCCCTTCGCTCCCGCCAACCTGCGGGACGGGACGGGACGGGACGGGAGTGGGGGGGATGCCGCCGGGCCGGGGGCGAGCAGCGGCCGCTGGGTGGCAACAGCCGCCCGCCGGGGAGGCGGTGCGGGCTCCGGCGGCCCCCGCACGGGGAATCCTCCCCGTTTGGGATGCCAGTACCTCCCCTTCGCACTGGATGGAGCAAAAAGCTGACGGCCCTCCCCGCGCCGGAGCGTTAGCCTCAAAGCAGGGGAGGTGGCAGCCTGCGAGCCACGCGTGAATGTGTCAGTGGGTGATGGAAACGTGAAAGTCTCCCCAAAAATGGAGACTTGGAGGGCAGCATTCGTTCCCTGGCCCCCTTGTCAAAGCTAACTCACGTCCATAGCTGTATTCACGCCTTGCCTTTTAGGCTCAGGGTAGTTTACAGGTGAGGTCATCATCCCCGTCACCCTCAGATCGACAGTAACGGGTAGAATTTATCAAATTTCTCCCCCCCCCTCCCCAAACTAAGCAGAGAAAGGTGCTGAATGTCCCCTCCTCCCGTCCCATCCTGTGCCCTGGGATGTCTCCCCATCTCAGGCAGGGCTGTCCCAGCATCACCCACCCATCTCTGCCCTCCCGTGGCTCGGGGGGTCGCCGCGGTGCTGGGTTTAACCTACTTTGAAGGTTAACGCTGCTGCTTTGGTCAAGCTCCAGATTAATTTAATCCCCAAACTGTTCGGGGTCGTGTCCTCCACCCCCCCCTTCAATCTAAAAGAAACCCATCAGGCCGGGTGGAGGGACACACCTAAGGCCGGGTTTCTGCAAAAAGTCCTAAAATCCATCCCCACGCGTGAAAACCCCTTGTGCGGGGCAGGTGTTGCGGGACTATGGCACCGCCGGCTGGGCCATCCGCAGCGGCGGACGACGGGTCCCGGCCTGTCCCCTACCCACACCCGCGGGGGCTTCCGCGGCCGCGCAGGGACTGCCTCCGCCCCGGCCCACCCCACCCGGACCCCCTGCCCGCCTACATCAGGCCCTTTTTCCTTTCTGAAAAGGAGAACTTTTTTTTGTTATATTATTTTAAATAAATCCGCGCAGCTGCAGCAGCCCCATCCCTCCCGCGGGGCGCGGAGCGGAGCGCGCTCTCCCGCGGAGGGCCGGCAGCTTCCCCCTCCCTGCCTGCGCCGCCCGCTTCCCTCCGGCCGGGCGGAGGCGGTGGCGGAGGCGGTGGCGGAGGCGGAGGCCGCCAGCACCACCCGAGTGCCGCCCCTCCGCGCCCCGCCGCTCCGCTCCGCCCCCCCCCGCCGCCGCCGCCGCCGCCACCGCCCCGCCGCCGGCCCCAGGCCCGCGCCGCGATGGGGGTCGGGCCCGGGCTGCGCGGAGCTGCTCGCCTCCCCCTGCCGCCGCCGCTTTTATTCAAAAATAATAATAAAAAAAAATTTTTTTTTAATTCTAAAATTTTAGTGGGTTTTTTTTTTTTTTTTTTAATTTTTTAGCACACCCCTCCCCTTCCCATTTCCCCCTTTTCTTGAATGAAGCGTGAGGCGGAGCTCTAAGAAACCACCGCGCCCGGCTGCGCTGCGCCGCGCCGCGCCGGGGCCGGAGCCTCCCCCCCCCTCCCCTTTCCCCCCCCCCCCACCCGCGTCAGGCTCCGCTCCTCCCCGCCTCTCCCCGCCCCCGCCGCTCCGCTCCGCTCCGCTCCGCTCCCCCGCCGCCGCCGCCGCCGCCGCCGCCGCCGCTGGGAGAGCTCCCCCGCCCGCGCCCGCCGCTCGGAGCCGCCGCCCGGAGCCGCCGCCGCCGCCGCGGGCAGCAGCAGCGCGGAGCGCCCGGAGGAGCCGGCCGGAGCCGGCGGGGGTGCGCGGGGCTGCGCGGGCGGGCCCGGGCGGGGGCGGGCGGACGGACGGACGGACGGACGGACGGGCGGGCGGGCAGCGGCGCCGCGGCGGCCGCCGCGGTCCCCACCGGCACCAGTCACACCGCACACACACGCCCCGTCCGCGCCCCTCCGCGGCAGCGCCGGGGGCTCTTCCTCCTCTTGATACAAAAGCTGCTCGGGCAATGGCATTGCGGCCAGAGTCAAAAGCAATCCTCCTCCTCCTCCTCCTCCTCCTCTAGATTTTTATTTTTTTATTCTTGTTTTTACGCTCCTCCTTGTGAAAAAGAATTAATTGCCTAAATACATATATATATTTTTATTATTTTTTTAATTTTTTTTTTTTTTGGGGGGGTGTCTATTATTATTATTATTTTTTGGGGTGTGCGTGCGCGTGTGTGGAAGCACCGGGGCTCCTGCGATCGGTGTCTGAATGAAACTACGTAAATGCATATGGTCTGTACGTTGCACTGGAGGGAAAAACGGAGCACTTCTGCGAGAGCTTGGATTCAAATGTGGTTCATCTGGTCTCCAGGATTTTCCGTCTCTTTGGGGTTGTTCGCCTTCCCGGGCTGCGAGGCGGGATTTTCTGAGCTTTGACACATCTTTGGAGATGCCTGTTAAACGGGAGTCTGGGAAAAAACATTGGAAGTCGTAGAGATATATTTTTTTTTAATTTTTTTTTTTTTTTTTGTCCCTTTCCCATCCCCTTGGTGACTTGAAGCATCAAAGCAGCCAGAACTTAACGTTTCTGAAGACTTGTGATGTTTGGGTTTTGTTGTTGCTCTATTTTTTTTTAGAGGAAACTTGACAGAGGAACGTATTTATAGTCCAAGTAAGTACTTTACAGAGGAAATTTAGTTTGTGTAACTTAACGAAAAAAAAAAAAAAAAGCAGTGTTGAGGTTTCTAGCTTAAAGTGCGTTGGATTAACGTTCATCCAAGGCTGTTTAGCAAATCGTATTGAATTGCAGTTTTTTACGGTGTGTGTTCGTCCGCTCCTTCGTGCCCCTGGTAGTGCAGCACCTGGGGGAAAATGCACCTGATTTTGAATCGGTAGAATATTTTTAAGATGTGTTTCAACACCGAGGAGGAAATGGTCCTAAAGTAAATTTATAATAAGTAATAAATGTGCTCCTGGAAGCAGAGTATATACAGCATTTTAATCCCTATTTATACCGTGCATCTCAAACCGAGGAGGAAACACTGAGAAGACAAAAGTACCTCCGAGACCCTGAGAACTCCCCCAACACCACCATGAATGAAACCGTGCCCGATACAGTAACTGGATTATAATTTTTGGTGTTATTAATTTTATTATTATTGGCTGCTTTACTTTTTTGGGTTCATCCTGCTCCTCTTCTTCCTCTCTCCCTTCCTCTTGCTGCTTCCTCTTGGGAATTATGGCTCACCCGGGGAGAAGAGGCTACGATAACCGGGAGATAGTGCTGAAGTACATCCACTATAAACTCTCGCAGAGAGGATACGACTGGGCTGCCGGGGAGGACACGGCACCTCTGCCACCAGGTCTCTCTCCTCCTGCTGCTGCTGCTGCTGCTGCTGCTGCTGCTGGGACTTCCTCTGATCACACTGGGCTGGTGTCTCCGCACCCCGAGCCCCCCGGCTCGGCTGCTGCTAGCCACGTGCCCCCGGCCGAGGGGCTGCGCCCCGCGCCCCAGGTGGTCCACCTCACCTTGCGCCAGGCGGGGGATGAGTTCTCCCGTCGCTACCAGAGGGACTTTGCCCAAATGTCCGGCCAGCTGCACCTGACCCCCTTCACGGCCAGGGGCCGCTTCGTGGCGGTGGTGGAGGAGCTCTTCCGAGACGGGGTTAACTGGGGCAGGATCGTGGCCTTCTTCGAGTTCGGCGGCGTGATGTGCGTGGAGAGCGTCAACCGGGAGATGTCTCCCCTCGTGGACAGCATCGCCGCCTGGATGACCGAGTACCTGAACCGGCACCTGCACAACTGGATCCAGGACAATGGAGGATGGGTACGTCCCTCGATTGCTCGTTCCCTCTCCTGGCTCTGGCCCGTGGCCGGTGGGGCTATGGGGTGGCCCAGCACCCAGGGGAATTAGTTGCACTTGGGTTGCAAAGTGGGGGAGCGAAAGGTTTGCCTTGGGGGGATGTCTGCCCTGATGTCTGTGGGCCTTTTGCCAGCTGTCAGGTTGCACCTCGTCATGGGGTTACGCTGGAGTGGTTCAGGGTGGGGGGAGCAGCTAGAACTGGGGAGTGAAAAGAATGAGTGAGGCACCTCCTTCATACGGGGGGGTCTTTGCTCTCCCACCCCCATCCACCCACCATCCTCTGCTGGTGGCACCAGCTCCAGCCAAGGCTGGGTCCTGGAGTGGGGCGGGAAGGGGCAGCAGAGGCTTCTGTCCAGCTGCGGGGGCCAGGTCCCAGGCAGGAGAAGGAGGGGGACAGTGGGGACCACACGTATCTCGCTGCGTGCGTGCAGGCGGCCCTGCCCAGGGGGACCCTGGTGCCAGGGGCAGGCAGGTGGCCATCAGTGCCGGCATCGATAGCTGCGGCGGGGTTTTTATGGTAAAGGATACATCTAGTGTGAAAAAAATCTGTCTTTGTCTCGAGCTGAAACAAAGGTGCCGGGAGCCGCGTCGGTGGGATTGTTCTGGAAAATGAGCATTTGTTGTGATCCGATGGGTGACTCTGTTTCTGGGGTAAGAGAATCACCTCTGGCTGGGGCTGGCTTCAGCATCATCCAGGAAGGGATGATTTCCACTTGTGGGAAACGGACAGCTTCTACACTGGTAGTCAGTCAAAAGCCTTTCCTTTTTTTCTCTCTGTCCAAAATAAGTAACTGCATTGAAATTGGAAGGGTATTTCTTTCCCTTTTTTCCTGTATTATCGGATACATTATAACAACCTGTGGTCCCAGCCACTCCTCCGCAAACCAAACCTGCTGTAAAGCTTATGATATTTCTGTATTGGAGGAAGAAATGGCAAAAGTGAGACTGAAGAAGAAACTTTACGTATGTGTTGAGAGCTGGATTTAAGTCACCAAGTAATGGAGGTCAGCTAGGCAGGAGACCGGCAATTTTGGGTCCGGTCCCTTGTGAAACCCCATCAGGGAGCTGGCTCAATTACAGAGCACACCTTTTAGAGGCACGTGTAAAGGAATGTAAAATATGGTTCCCCGTTAACACGGTCTGCAAAGTCGGTGTTTGTGAAGATCCACCACATTCAATCCTCAGCATCTCAGGGTCTCTGGCTAAGTCACTGTTCGGGTCAGTAACCTGCCACCCGCACTGACCCATCCCTGTTAAAAAAAAAATGAAGATGCTGCCTTCCCGCTGCCAAACCCTCCTGACTAAAGGGTGTACGTGTCCAGGGGTGGAGAGGACATCTACGTGCTGCTGTAACAGAGGGAGTAAGGCTTTGGGTCCCTTTTCTCAGCCAAAATCTGCTTTGTGCACCTCCCAGAGGAGTGCTGCAGATCCCTGGCTACAAGTTACGCTGGAGGCAGGATCCTTGTCCTGCTCTCCCCTGCTTCCACCAAGAAATAAAAAATATTCAAGATGCATGGGGCCAGAAGGGGGAGCAAAAAATGTGTGTGCGTGCATGTGTGTCATGTATTTATATACATAGAAACACACCTGTATATACAAATATGCGCATATATACAGACACACATACATATATACACACACACAAAAAAAATTACTCCAATGCTCAGTGCTTGGGACCACGGTTGGGAGAGGGAGACCTATCCCCTGATCTCTTATTTCACAGAGGGTTTGTTGGTGGTTTTTGTTTCACTAAACAGATAACTGGGGGGAAAAGAAAATCTGCAAACAGCTCAGGCTTTTGGAGACCTTGGCTGATTAAAACTCAAGCAGCTAAAGGGTTAGGGATTTTGTGATTGCACTTCTGGGCTGGGATGCCTCACTTGTGCGTAAGTCCCTCCTCAGGCTGGAAGCCCGTTTGCGGAGCTGGGGCCCTCGATGTGCTCCAGAACCAGTGAAGTCATTCTGTTGACTCCAGCAAGCTTTGGATCAAATCCGTAAGCATGCTGGAGATGTATTGTCCTGCGGGTGTGTTGTGTAAAGAGAAACATAAATAATGAATAAAAGTGAGAAGGTGAAAAGACAGGTGTTAGCAGGCGTGATTGGCCAGATGAGGCGAGTCCTGGAGCTGTTTCTTGATGAGTAGGAATACAAGACACTCAGACTATAAACACTGACTGCCTTTGAAAGGAAAAGATGCTTCTCATCATTAGCCGTTTAGTTGTTCATTGAGCTTTCCTATAAACAAAAGCTTCAGAGTTTGGATCCGTGTGATGCCATTTACGGCTGCATGTTATTTGTAATGTACACATGGAAGAAGATGTGCAAAATATTTCCCCGGGGTGGCTTTTGCCTGTCTGCCTGCTAAATGTCTGGTACCTTTGAGCCACAGGATTATTACACACAAGCAAAATCTTCCAACTGGTTACAAAGAGCAAAAGCCTAAAATGAAGTTGCAAACATATCTTTTAAGATCCTGTCTTCAGACAGAAGAAATCAAGGATGGGATGGCACAGTGGAATTTTCTTCTTTTTTTTTTTTTTTTTCTTTTTTTCTTTTCTGGCTTTCAGGATCTGTCAGTGGAAAAGCAGACATTAATACATGCACTGCACTCAGTCTTTAGCTTGGCACTTGCATCATACCCTGTGCACGAGCCTTACTAAAGCATCGTAAATGGCTCTTCCAGAGTAGCTGATGGCTTGTAGGTGGTGAGGCTTTGCAGGACCTCAGCACAGCTGTGTGGAAGATCTCCCTGTCACACAGGTTCCTGTAACGAGCAGGGCTGTTGTAGCCTTCTCCTCCTTTACATGTGTAGTGTTCCTCCCTGGTGCAGAGCAGAGAGTTTATTAGGAGCTATGTATTAGCAAAAAAGAGAGCATCAGAGTTATTCATAAGCACAAGTTACACAGTAAGTTGGACAGTGCATGCTTTGAGTCTGCTCTGTGGGCTGATGTCTTATGCTCAGGTCTGAATTTTGGTTGAAACATATTTTTTATTTACCTGTTTATTTTGATTCAAATACGTGTTGTCATGAATTCTTTATATTGCAAGGAAAACAAAGAAGGAAAGAAGTAGATGCCCCATCCCTGGAGGTGTTCAAGGCCAGGCTGGATGGGGCTTTGAGCAACCCGGTTTGGTGGGAGGTGTCCCTGCCCATGGCAGGGGGGTTGGACCTAGATGATCTCTAAGGTCCCTTCCAACCCAAACCATTCTATGATTCTGTATCAAAGGGCAGGCTGGAAGCAAATGTAGCTGGTGGAGCATAAATTTTAGGCACTAGACATCTCTGTTAATGGTGTCTGGGGATTGTTAATGTCCTTACAATACACAGCATCATGGGTTTGTTGGAAACTTAGAAAACACAACAGATGGGGACTGCCTGCACAAGGCTGTATAATTAGCATGTGGTTCTGGTGGCAAATAAATGCAGCTTTCAAAGATTTTCACGTAGGCCAGGATACCACAATATTGTACTTTGTCCTGATAACATCTTAATTGTGTTAGAAAAGAAATAAGAGGCGAACCAGCTCATCTCTGCCGTTTCATGGTGCTTAGTATGCTTTCTGATTGACAACTTGAAGGCTTCTTTTTGTCTTCTATAGCCTAATGTTTGAGCTGCAGAAGGCCTGGCTTGGCAGTGGGCTTCGCACTTGGCCAATTTTGACTTTGATGAAGGGAACATTGAAGTGATGTAGCCAGTGCACAGTGGGAAATAATTGTGTTTGTCTTGCAGTGATGGTTCCCTCTTTGGGCACGCACACAACCTAATGCAGGTGGGAGCCCTGCTCAGCTCTGGGCGCTTCTAGTCCAACATACAGCTTCCTTCCCAAGCTGTTCAAGAAAAATCAAGAGCATGAGAGGGAAGCACGGGCGCCATTGTAGATATCTAGACAAGTATATTTTTGATTTAAAGAATGTAAAAAAGACCAGGTGAGAGAAGCAGCATCATGTTGAAAATTCAGCCAAGAATGCATCATTTTATATGACAATATTTACATTTGAACCAGGAATGTGATGGTTGTGTGTTTGCATCCGTTTCTGTTCCTTTATTGCGGTTCTTCATTCTGTTTGAGAGTGAAGGCCAGGTATGGGGAAGGATTTAGATGTCTGAAGTGGCCCATGGGTGGAATGTAAGTGCCTGCATCCCCCATGTGTCTGCCTGGCCATAACAGTGGCAGAAGTCCCTGGCTTCTTGCTGTTCCTCACTCAAGCTAGCCAGGAACTGCTTCTGCCTTGAGAGAGGAGCTACTCAGCACACACAGTGTGGGGGACACCATTCCCAAGAACCTCCGTCTCCCAAAGGTGGCAGTCTGCTGTCACTCACATGCCATCCTCACATGCAAACACAGCTGGGGAGAAGCCCCTGCTTTTCCTTGTGGCTCCTTGATTAATGCCTCTCCTGAGCTAACAGGAGGTTTGCCTACAATACCTTCTCCAGCCTGGTAGTGGGGTATACACTTGCATTTTCAACATCTCAGAAGGCTTTGCCTGCTGGATGACTGCTGGTTTCGCCAAGGTGTCCTCCCATTTGGGAGCAGGGCTCCTCCTCCTTCTGCAGAGGTGAGATTTCATTTGGTGGAGGAGGAAGAACTGGAGTGTCTAATTTGCGCTGCCTGATGTGTTTTCTCAGGTCTATAGCCAAATCCATAAGTGCTTCTTGGGCCAGCAACTAGACCCCAGGTTTCCCTTCTCCTGGGTTGACTGCCCTAATCACTGAGCTTCCTTTTTCTTTTTTTTTTTTTAATTATTTTTCCTTTTCCGTAGTAAATAATTACTTTTCTTCACTTGGTGGCCTGCCTTGGAAAGCAAGTGTGGAGACCATAGACCCCCTCACAAAGGCAAGGGATGGCAGATGGGTCTCCCAGCGGGACAGCACTACAGGTCACGGATGTTGGTGTGACGCAGGGGCCTCTCATGTCCTCCTGCGTGGGGCAATGACTGAAAATCTCATCTCCTTCAGCCTCCGGAGCTGCTCTCCCAACAGCTTGCCCAGGCACCCACACGCTGCTCCTCGTGCAAGTCCTAAGCAAAAGCCTTCTTTCCTCATCTGGCGCAGGATGGTGCCCGGCTGGGAGCCGGATGACCCATGCTGGAGCAGAAGTGATTTGAGTTTTGGGGGTTTTGGGGGTTTTTTTGTTTTGTTTTGGTTTTTTTTTTACCAGCGACATGCGGCCTTGTAGCGACTCAATCCCCAGTGGGGCTAACCCCAAGTCACTGTTTGACTGGTGAAAGGAAACTATCTGAAATCCACTCAGTTAAATAAATGAATTGGCAGTTTCAAGTGTTACACCTTCTAGGTCCTTTGCCAGTTTTTGTGGCTTTGTGGGTTTATAATCGAATTCTCAAATTATTATCAAAATATTTTTCTTTTTGCTGTTGCTGAAGAGCGAGAAATACATTCTGTGGAGGATCTGTGCCGAAGCAAGGAGTAGAAGAGCTAGGGCAGAAAGAGAAAATTATTGTGGTTCCCTAGTCCCTTTCATTTATAATAGCTTTCTCTGTAACTTGCAACAAAGTTCGTTTGCGTATTTTCTCAGAAGTCTCGTCTCTTTTTTTTTTTCTCTTTTATTTTTTTCCTCTTTTTTTTTCTTTTTTTAATATAAATGTATTGACCGTGACCTTTAAAATTTCAGAACCAGGGGTCTCGGTTATGGAGATGATGTCATTTGCCTTGATCTTTCAAAGAACCATAAAGTTCAAACAGCAATCCTATTAAAAAGTTTTACTTTACTTTCAATATTGAGAAAGAAGTTAGTTCTGTGCCTGCATTAACAGAGGCCTCTCTCGAGCTGCTGGGCAGTTAAGTAGCTTAGTTTTTTGAGTATGTAGCTTGAAATTTGGGGTCGGTAATCCATGAAGAAAATCCAGTTGAATTTTTCTGCCAAGGCACAAGCTTTTCTCCCATGGCAAAGCCCAGCTCTAGAGGGAGAATCACAAGACCTATGCAATGATGTGTGAAATTGCATGTGGAGCAGAAGCGTTTTCTCAGCGGCCAGATACCAGGGACCGGGCTTCCTAAGGCAGCGCAGGAACTTTGTACCCCATCGCCAACAAACATTAAGCCCTTCTGCCCAATACAGGTGTCCTTGACCAGAGGGTCATCTTTTGGTGGGTTGGTGCTGGGATAGTGGAGGGGAGGCAGGTGTAGAAAGGGGAGGAGGGCTGGGGCGTCGCACCCAAACCTCTGCAGTGCTTTTGGTCTTGTGTGATGGCTTGTGCCTGGTGTACCCATAGTGAGCCAGCTTCAGGCTCTGCCCTCCCTACCCAAGGATGCCAGGTTTGGGGGCAGGACTGGCTGAAGCAGTGGTTCTCCCATCTGTCTGCATCCTGGCCTCATGGTGAAGAGTGTGGCTGGGCTGGCTGGACATGCTCCCTGCTCCCACGACACACACGCTTGTGTTTGGTGTTGATGGAGGGCTGGTGGTCCTTGGCTTGCTGCAGGACTTTCTCAGTGTCTCTCTCTGTCACCACTGCTGGCGCCGGGCATCAGATGTGGTCCTGGGTGCTGCCACCCCGCCATCAGCCATGGCGTGTGCCAGTTCCAGCCCATCTCAGCTACTTCCCTGCCCTGTTTGATTTTCCTTCACACCCTCGGGAAGGTGGAGCCCAGCCCTGTTTGGTTTGATTGGGTTTTTTTATAAATAATTTATTTATGAGGACCTCGTGGCTGCTCCTGTACCTGCTGACCTAGTAATAATAATAACAACACGTGTTAATTGGTGACAGCAAAATACTGATTATTTCTGAGGGCAGCACCAGCCTGTTTTATTTTCCATTTCATATATAATAATAGGATGGATGAAGGTGTGCGGTGCCATAAATCTTCTCTTCCCCAGCAGGATAACATCCAGGCCTTCTTGGCAAACACGAATGCTGATGACAGATTTGAGGGATTTTTATTTTACTCTGGCTTTCAGTCTCATTAACAATCTGATGGCTTTTTTTTTCTTCTTTTTTTGGCACCTGAAAGACTATGAAACTGGATAACTTTTCCAAATGCATCTAAGAGTCTGGAATTTATTTTCTGTTATTTTATCCTAATGTTAGTGTGCTGTCATAACTATTGTATATTGATAGACTTTGTTAACTCCTCCTCACTGGAAAGTTTCTTGTGGGTTTCAGGATTTTACAGTTAATGAGTAAGAAAACAAATCTGATTTTAGAAAGTGTTGCCATTGACTTCAGTAGGAACAGGAAGAGGCACTTAATTGGACAATTGTAGTTATGTTTACTTTGTATATGTGGCAAGAAAAATAAGATCAAATGGAAAAGCCACGGGTTTTCAACTAATAGAGAAAAACAGCCTTTTCTGCAATACATGATTAACCTTTGGGAGCTGTTTTCATGAGAGTTGTGAGTGAAAGTACTACGTTGCATTCATGAAAGATTTAGGTATTTATAAGGGTAAGGAAAACATCTATACATATGTTTGAATAAAATTGCTTTTAAGGGCAGACACGCACCTTGATGAAACAGGGGGTAAACTTAACATCAGCTGCTGAAATGAGATCACCAGGTGCTGAGGGCAGACCTTTCTCTGGGGAATGCTATTTTGAAATTATCTATGAGATTGCTTCTCCCCAGAGCACCTGGTGCTGGCCGGTGACTGGGGATACTGGGATAGATGCACTACCAGCCTCATCTGTCCAGGGAAGACTTCCTACCTCTGCGTGCCTTATGTAAAATTGAAGGTACTTGTAAATGTGCTGCTTGTGTTGCTAAGAGCACCCACAACACTGAACTTACTCCTGCGCTGACTGAGGATCTGTTCTAAATTGCCATGTTGGGAGGTAGTTAAAAGAAATAGCATCCTTCAGCGCGTACATCATTTTATTGCTATTTTATTTTATTGGAGCATAAAAAAGCATGATTCCGTTTTCTTGATTCAAAAGGCAACTCAGTGGGTTTCAGGGTACTTTTGTGAGTAATTTATGTACGTGGGCCAGGTATAATCAAAAAGAAAAGGCCCCATTTTCCCCACATAGTGATTGAAAGAGGCTGTCGCACAGTTGTTCGAGAAAGTAACTGAGAGTCAAAACTGAACTTCCTCTTCTTGGCTTTAGTACTCAGTACATGATAGGATATGGGGCAAATCATTAATATCTCTCTTTTTGGGTTAATTAACCCAGCTATGAAATGGATGTTCTTGCTAGCTCTACAGTGTACCAGGTCTGGGAAATGTATTGTTGCCCACCATGCTATCATGAGCTATGCTGCTGATGTTTTTTAATTAGAAGGAAAGTCTGCAATATTGAACAAAATGTCTGCTGTGGTATTTTGGGGCTTAGGGTAAAATTCAAATCTGTAGCATTGCATCTTGTCATTGATGGAGCTCGCTAGGCTGGGAAAGAGCAAAATGAGTCAGAGTGTGAAAGTACCTGGAGGTGAGATTTGAGTGGAGAGGGGAGGTAGAAGAAAGAAAGAAAAAAAAAAAGTTAAATGGAAATTTGGCTTAAACTTTTTCAGCTCCATTGTTTGGATGTGTTTAGCAATGCTTGTGATGGAAACAGATTAAAAAGATCAGTTTCAGGTGTTGATTTCTAGTTTTTATTTAGGAAAAGGGTGAACAGTGTGAGAAATGGCAACTGACAGTGTTTTCCTTTCTGTATCAGTGCAGTTCATCAGGTGTTTTGTGAACAAGATTGTCCTTCCTTTTCCATTGTAAAAGCTGTCTGTGGCACTTCAGAGGAAGGAGCACTAAGCTGTATTACATGCACCTGTAAGAAATGTCTTCATGCAGATGAGTTCTTTTGCTTCCATTCACAAGCTTCGTTAATTTTTCAGATACAGGCAAAAAAAAGCAATTTTAAAACAAACAAAAAAAAAAGTGAGTAGTAATCAGGCCTTACAGCTTGACCATGAGGTTGAGTTGAGTTTTAACTATCTTGCTGAACTGAGGCTTAGGAGGCCAAATTCCTGTTGCATGCTCTGGATAGACTTGCATGAGTCACTGGAAAGTCAGGATAGGTCCTGGGACGGGAGGCCAGTGAAACGCTTCCCTCTGTGGTGTGGGACGGTCCTGCAGTGTGTCTCTGTGATGGAATAACCATTGCCAGCTGTGTCTCTAAAGGAAAGAACTCCTTTCTTAAGAAAACTCATCGCATGTTCAGATGTGTATTATAAGATGTAGGAAAGAACCTTATTTCTAATCTTTTTTTCTGAAGCAAAAAGAACTAAAAAAAATAATTAAAAGACAAATTCAAATACAGTAGTAAATGAGTTGGCATTTTTATTAACAGAATAAGTTGGTCAGTGTGGTAAATTAGTAAAATCTGCTGAACTTCTCAAGAATGTATGCACAGCTCAAGTAAAAAATGACACTAAAAAAACTGAAGTAAAAACTCCCTTGTTCAGAATAGAAGCAAACCCTGCATCGTGCCCCAAGCATCTGCAAATTTTAGTAAAAGTTAGATGTATCCAAAGCCCCTTTCCTGAAGTCATCTGGCAAATCACAGTAAATCACGCCATCTAAATATCTAATCCCCAGTCTGCTGCTGGATGCGAAAGGTCCTGAGTATAACCAAGAAGGAGGCCTAACACCCCTCTTATTTTCGGATTCCAGCTTGACCTGTTCCTTTCTCCATTGACCAGATCTACAATCAATAGCAGGGCTGCTGTGAAGCCTGGGCAAGGGAAAAGCTTTCTCCTCCTTGTGGGGCTGCAGTGTGGCGGCGCGGCACACTTGGATGGTTCAAAAATCTTCAGCCTCGCACTCGAAGCCCTGCGTTGAGGGTTTAAAATGTTTTCTTAGCTTTTGTTGGAAGTGATTAACTCTGAGCGTGAAAACTAAGCAGTAGAGAGGCAAGGGAGGAAATAAAACCTGTTGCTTGAAATGTCAGGTGGCAATCAAGGCTGCGAGTAAATGAGCTGGCCTGGAGTCTGTTCAGGTTTCTGCAGTAGCTCATGGCTGTCTGCAAAAAATTCCTGCAGTAGAAAATGCACGTATTTGGCTCCGGACTGAATGTGTGAAATCCTTGCCCGGTTGGAGTCAATAGCTTTTTTAGCGCTGTTTTTTTTTTTTTTTTTTTTTCCAGTAGGGATGCTAAAACCGGCTGTATCCAGCCTCATACAGCAGTGAGCATGTGGGCAGCCCCAAAAAGGGACCTGTAGAGCATCGTAGAAAGCCTTGGTTGTCATGGATAGTTGGCCATGTCTGTGCAGTGGTGGAAAACTGGAGCTAGGCTGCCTTGGGATTTTCTGGAGAGTGATCCTCAGCTTCCCTAGGCATCCTCACTGTAGAGGTAACCTGACACGAGATGCTACAAATGTCCCTCTGGCAGTGCGTGGGTGGGCTGGTGGCAGTGGTGTCCCACTAGGACCACAGCGGCTTTCTAGAAATTGGTCCTGTTCAGCTTCAGCCAGTAAGGCTGTGTCCCAGCCCCAGGGGCAAGCTGGTCAGCCTCCCTGGTGCTCTTGGACCACAAGACAGGAGCTTCTCACTCTGTTCTCCAGCCTGGGTGGCACAAGTGGTGGGGAAACCTGTTAAGGCATCTCTTTGTGCCTTCTTTCATACCTGTTGAAGCTCACGAGGGAACAGTGAATTTATTTTGCAACCAAGTGGAATTTTTTGCCTTTTTAAAACCTTTTATTGTATTTTCCCCATCCCAGCAAGGAGAATGTGCGGAGCATGGTAGCACGTGCTGCAAGCTGGGACTTCTGTGGCAGTTTAATGGGCTGAAGGAGAAGGCAGCACTGACACGCTGTTAGGCTGTGTAAACGGGCTTAGGGTTTGTTTTAGAAAACTTGCTCTCTTTTTTTCCCCCCCTCTCTGCTCCCTTCACCCCACCCCGTCCCGTTCCCCGTCCTGTTCCCCACCCCACCCCTGCAGACACGAATACATCATTCTCACAAACGAAACTGTTTAATTTTAATAACTGGCCTAAAGCTAAAACTGGCAGTGGGAGAGGAGCTGTTTGGTTCACAGTCGCTGACAGCTGGAATAAACTACCTGTTCCCTTGGAAGTGATGGACAGCCAGCTTGTTTGGTTTTGAGGACACTTTGATCCCTAAAGAAACTCCTCTCAACAACAGCAAGAACAAAAAAGACTGGAACTGTGGCAGGTTGGTGTCACTGACTGCTCTTTATACATAAGGCTCTAAGCGTGATGGAGAAACTCTGTGTGCAGACCTCCCTTGTCTCTGTACTTCAGGTTCTTCTTTTGAAAGAAACTTCTTATCCTGAAAGGTGACTGTCACTAGCTCTTGGGAGAGACTCAGGGTCCTGAGAAAAGTAGTTTCCTGAGATCAAGGTTCCTACCAGGCTGGTTTGACAAGAGCCTTTTAGTATAGCTAAATGGTTCTCAAAACCTTGCCTGGAAGTGACAAAGGCTGGGCGATTAGTTAGATATTAAACAGTTTTGCAATGACTAGTTTTACCTCTGTCTCCGTAAGAAAGCCAGCCTTCTTATTTTGCCAGTTCTCAGAAGAAAATGGCAGCACTCCCATTTCCTCTTCTCCTCCCTCAGGGCCTGCCACCCTTTTTATTTTTAATTATTTGCCTCCCCGGGCCATTAGACAACATGCAGATTATTGTTATTAGGGCCAGAACAATACTGCATTCCCAGCGGGATTGTTAGGGTCAAAGCCATCATGTGCCACCCTAAAGTGTGATACTAATTTTGTCCATGTCTGGTTTGGAGGTCAGGCGGAAGGAGGCCTTCAAGCATGGACCTGAGCAGGACCTGAGCAGCCCCCAGGCTGTGCCAGGAGGCTCTCACACAAGTCTGGTGTGCTATGAGGCACCAGTTCCTTCCACTACCTCCCCTGCAACCTCTTCAGAGGTCCCTCAGACCAGACAAACCCTTCCAAGGGCAAGGGAGCTGGCAGACAGCCTCCCTTCCCCTCCTGCTTCAGAGAGGCGTCTTTATGCTTTGAGAAATAAGAAAGCTCATTTTGGCTGATTTTGATGTGAGCTCCCTCTTGAAATATAGAGATGCCTGGTAGCAAAAAGGTGGCCACGGGGCTGGTCTTGCCAAAGGGCAGCTGGCAGCCCTCGTCCAGCCTGAGCGGAGTCTCCAGAGGAGAGGGACAGGAGATGTGGAGTGGATGCTCGACCCCCACATCTCTTCCTCTGCCCCAGACCCTTTCTCCTGGAATCTCTGAGAGTCCTCCCGTGGAGGGACTTGAGAGCAATGAATGTTTCAGCATTAGCTCTGTAAGCTACATGGACTGTGTGTCACAGCTCAAGGGGAGAGGGAGATTGCCTTCAGACCTTGGACTTGGACGAGTTTCTGTCTCTGCCTGTGCTTCAAAATCATGTGATTTTGTCCATGGGGTTGTTGGGGAGGGGGATTAGGGCATCTGCGAAGCTCCATTTGTAACAGCTTTGACAGGCTGCAACTATATTTAAAAGTGAATATAGGGGAGGAGAGAGAAATATACCTCCGATATCCCTGCCAAGTAGGAGTACACTGGGTATCTCTGTCAGGACTGGGGTTGTGAGTTCCCTGTGTCTCCTACAAAACTTGCTGAGGGGTGGTTACCCCTGCTGCAGGGCAGGGGCTGAAAAAGTGGTTGCACTTTTGGAAATGGCAAGTCCCTGGCGTCGTATCTTCACCCCAGGTTTTGGTGGATGAACAAAAGGAATGCTTTGGATTTTATACGATGTTTCAAGTACTGGTTTGAGTATTTTCTTTTTTTTTTTTCTTTATTCCCCCCCACCCCCCCTTTCTATTTCTGACCTTGCTGGGGATTCTGCTAGGTCCCCAGTGCTGCGAAACCCCCATGTGCTTACCTTTAAGAGGCAGCAGCAGGCTTGCTGAAGTCCCTGACTTCCAGGGAAGAAGGATGAGAGGGCTGAAGCAGAAAGTGAAACTCTCTTAAAACCAAAAATGCAACAGAGCAGCCTCCTTTCATTTTCCCAACTGAGCATAATGCGAAAAGTAAACAGTTGGCACAAATGACTAATGCAGGTTTGCCAGAGGGTTGATCAAAAACATGCCGAATTCAGCAGTATGTTTTGCACAGGGTTCAGTGGGGTTTTGCATCAGACCCGTAGCAAGGTAGGCAAGAATTTTTTTTGAAAGAAGAATGTAATTTGAAAAAATGTGGAAAATTCTCCTGTTCTACCTCCTACATGTTTCTATTGTCAAACAGTCACTGATCTTATTTTAGACTTGACCTTCGTGTTCTTTCCACAGCACACAGGCTGAATGACATGTTATTCAAGTTTTCAGACAATATTATGATATATCTGCTTTTATATTTAGCTGTAACTTTTATTCTTCTTATAAACAAACCCACCTAATGCAACCACCACCTATCCAGGGAAAGTATTTCCATTCCCCTCGGTTTAATTTGGACAAATTTGGCATGAAAACATTCAATAGTTCCATAATAACCTTTGCAACAGGATGCCTGCTGTGCTGACATGCAGGTCTAGAGCGACTTGTACCATGTGCCAGGAAATTGCATTCTTAAGAAAAATCTAGACATAAATTCTGAACAATCAACACTTAAATTTTGAAAAGTCTGGCAGCAAGCTGTTATCTGCCTCATGGGTTTTCGCTTTAATAGCTTTTTACTTTCTGAGCTCTGCCTCTCTGTCCTTTATGCAGGCCTCTGGCCCGAGTCAGCTGAGCTCTGTAAAGCAGAGAGAGGGGGCAATTAGTTGTTCCTCTCTTCTTGTTGTGTGCCCGTGTGCTCCAGCACTGCACCTTGACACGGCAGGGAGGTGATTTCTTACCAGAAGAAAGAAGAGCTTTGCTGGAAGTTACACAAACAGGCTTTTAGGTCTCAGTGAGCGTGCCTGCAACGGGGGCTTGCTGGGCTGTAGTGTGGTTCAGCCTTCCCTCTCAGCCTGGAGAGCTGGAAAGGGGATGGGAAGAGATGAAGTACCACCAGACCCAACTGTCCTAGGTCAGCCAGGAGTGTCCTTCACCCTGGGATGAGCCAGTTTGTCGAGATATGAGGGAACAGAAGAGCAGGCATACTCCAGGTTGAGAAAAAGTTTTTCCCACCTTGAGGTCTCTGAGCACTTCCATCTTGCTGCTCATCTCACTGGAAGTGGAGCAAGCAAACAACATCATGGGGATGCTCACCCCCCCCCAGAACTGCTGCTGGCTTGGCTGGAAAGCTCCGTGACTCTCAAATGTCTCCAAAACCTGTATTGTTCCTGCTAACGGGAGCAACAGCATGGTTGGAAGACCTATATGCGACTTTCTGCCAAGGCCCTCTAGATGTGCGTCAAATGTTACATCAGCAAAAAAAGGGTGGTTTGTAGTCAGACACAACTGTCATCCATGAGCTTTGCCACTAGGAGATTGCAAGAAAAACTGACAAAACACACGTGGCTCCTTGGGAAAGAAAAAACCCACTGGTTTTTGTGATGAGTTCAGTAAAGCAACCGGCCAATTTAATCGGCAAAACATTAAATGGGATTCTAGGAGGAGGCGGGGATGGGATGTTCCATAGATATGAACTCGAAGCAAAATAAAGGGCTGCAAAACTGTGTGAACTGAACCCCATCAGGGAAGGCTCACTAAAACTTGAGCCAGGAAAAATTATAGAACTCTATAAATAGCTAAATTGAAAATTGAATGCATTTGTGTGTGCGGATGCACACAGCTATCTATGAGGTCATGTGTGTAAAAGAAATACAGTAGTACTTCATGTATTGGTTGGTTTTTGGTTTTTTTAAGTAGTGGAAAATGTTTTAATGATTTTTTTTTTTTTTCCTAGAGACAGTACGTTATGTTCTGTCCTTAGGGCCAAAAACACAAAGTGCCTATTTTCATGAGGAATCCTACAGAAGGAGGAAGGGAAAGTATTATGCAGTGTAGCAAGGGTATAGTAGCCATTCCACAGTGATTACACATCCAAGCAAAGCCTGCACTAGAAAACTCAAAAATATATTAGAAGTGGAAAACAAGATGTGTGAAGTGTTTCCTATTCCCTCCCCATGCTTAATGACAATGAAGCAGGCAGGGAGGCGGTTATGTAATTTAAATTTAACCCCTTGTATTTGATAATAAGACTATATTTCAGTGGCAGGCAGCAAGCATATTATGTACAGCCTATATTGAGGACTTCCGCTGCTTATTAATTTTGCTCCCTCAAAACTTTCAGTTACTTTCAGTATGTTAAAATAGTCCTGACACAAACCAAAAGTGACTGGAAGTACTAAATAATGCAGTAGATGTTCAGGAATTAAGGTAGCTGAAATGAATCCCAGCCGGAATGGCTACTTAAAGTATAAAACTGTTTTTTAGTTTTATACCAATAATTTGTGATTCAAAGTCTGACACACACACCCCCATTACCTTTTAATACTTTTCATTCATGCTCTAATGGTCAAATGATGAATGAAATCAGTCTTTTGGGGGAAAAAAAAAAAAGAGAGAGAGATTCCATATGGAATTCAAATGAACTAAAGAATCTGTACAGTTCAAATTGTTCAATTTGACTTCAGAGCAAGACACAGACTGCAGTGTAATGCCCTCATACCACAAGGGAATCAAATTTGTATTCGAGTCTCCTTTGCCGGCTTGTTTAATCGTCTATGATAACATCAGTAGCTTGGTAAATGATGTAATGGGAGTTAAATCAGGATGACCAACATAAACATCTGTCAGTGCATGTGAACATGTGATGTATGACCCCGAGGCCCAGTGCAGCAGTCAGTATCTTGGCAAAGAGTCCTTGGACGTCAGCGTCACTCGAGGTTGCAGGATCGCACGCTGGAGAGGATACGTGCCGTCTGCTCCGTGCCGGTAGCCACTAACTGGGTACGTGGTCGGGCTGGTTGGTATCGGGTGTATCACTTGGACAGCTTGTCCCCTTTGGTTGGCTCACTGTGGGCAGAACTCACCCCAGTGCTGGGGGTCAGGGCAAGGCATTGTCATCGCATCATTGCCAGCATCGCGGGGCTTCTCCCCACGAGCCTCAGCTGGCTTTAGGGGATGAGTCAGCTTGTGCTGGTCCTTCAAAGAGCAAGAGACTTTCCCAGAGAGGACTGGTATCATTCTGGGTAGCCATGTAGACTGAGGTTCACAGCCTGATTTGTACCCAAAAAATAGCCTTAGTGTTTTGTGACTTTAATAGCAGAAGAATCATTTCCTAGGCTTGGGTTATACTGGTGTTATTTTCATTCAAAATCATCTTGTCATCATGTTCTTGCATGAATTTGTCATTTTCTTAAAGCAAGCTGGCTAGTGTGTTCATGTTCCTCATTAATCTTTTTTTTTTTTTTTTTTTTAAATGAGATTCACATGGGAAGCTAATAGTATCTAATATGGACAAACGTGTAAGTTGTTGAACGTGTATGCCCTCTGCAGAAATGGACAGAAAGGATGTGAAAAAAAATGTGTCGCAGAGGAGGCACAGAGCTAAGGGAGCTCTGCCGGCTATGTTTTGGATTAAATTGTTCTTTGAGGGCAAAGTCTTTGGTGCAAAGGTAACACAGGTGAGAAGCACCTCAGTGAGAGGGTCTACAGGGGGGCAGGTGGCTCTGGCTCCCTTGTCATCAGCAGAAGCTTCAGCCTCTGCAGTGGCTTGGCATGAAAAATGTGGTTGGTCCCGTGTGCCCACCCACCCTGAGAGAAGTTTTGCTTTAATGTGGGGAGTTAAGGGAAAACTGTTCCCGTTCATGCTGTATCATTGCTGTTATAAGCATGATTGTTTTCACACACACACAAAAAATTGGCATATTTAGCTATTTTACTCCTTTTAAATCACTTCAAGGTATTGCACGCTTATAACGTACTTCAAAAGTAGTCTTTTATCGGTCTTGAATAAGGACATGAAGTTGCAAAATATAGACATCTTACTGCCATGAGTTTTCAAAAGAGAGCTGGCAGCATCCCTCAGTTTTTATTATGAATATAATCTAGAGTCTGTTTGCAACAAAAAGGAATAAGTTATACGTTCCAGAATTATTAGGAATTTTTGGAGATGAAACGCAAGCCATTCAAGAATGCAACTTAATCTGCATTACTTCAAAATAAATTTATATTAAACAAATATCAATGCAAGCTAAAATATTTTATCTCTGTAGAGAGGCTACCAACTTAAAAAGAAATTCATAATTAGCTGGCTGTGTTAAAATTAAAAGTGCCAGAACAGCACACAGTTACTCTAAATGAGAAGGAAGATTGAACCACCCCTGCTCACCCGCAGATGTGCGCACATGCACCACATGTGCCCAATTTGGTTTTTACAAAGTATGCTGTCAAGTGAATACTGTCATGTTCCCTGTTTAATCAGTTTCCTCTTTTATTTGTGTGCTGTTGTATATAAAAGGAAATCTGCTTGTAAAGTCAGGCATTTTAATAATTCATTCAGAAATGATTAGACTTCAAGGGGAAAGTTGTTCCTTTTAAATGACTGAGCCAAGTAGGAGAAAACCACGGGTATCAGAGAGTGAAAGTCACTTCTCCCTACATTATGTATTGTACATTTAAATTTCATGTTCAGACCTAAAAATCAGGTTTTAAGTGGAATGTCAGTAGTTATCATCTCTATTTGGGTCCTCCTTTATTCTCCGTTTGGGTAAATATTGTTTGTTCTGGATCTTTAAATGTGCTTTCTCATGCAATAAGATAGGAAAGATGATTTTTTTTCTTTGATCTTTACATATACTATGTCTTTCCAAAACAGGCTGAAAAATCCCCGTTGGAATGTTGGGTTTTTTTTTTACCAGCAGTGATTTTCATCTTCTCTTCAGGCTATGCTCTACTAAGTAGCATCCCTGAGGAATGGTCATTACTTCCAGCTGGGTGCTGGGCTGGCAAGGGGAGGACCAGGTGTGGCAGGACGTTTGCTCCAGGAGAGGGGAGATGCTGATCGTTTCCATGATGGGATGATCTGCAGTCGCCATTTGAGCAACTGAAATGGTGCTGCCCGATCTGGCAGCGTGACATTTGGAGGCTGGAGGAGGGATGGTGCAAGCGAGGGGGTGGGTGGGCAGGGCGCGGGACAGGGTGGGCTGCAGCCCTTTGGGTGGTTGCGCCTGTGCCCTGGGAAAGGGCTTGCCATGGGTTTTTCATTTCATGTCTTCCCTCCTTTCTCTTGTGCAACAAAACAACTACCAAGGGCTTGAATTCAACAATGTGTTTAGACTCAAATCGTCCCTTTGAATCCCTGTCAACACTTCCCCAACATTCAGCTAAAGCTGTGAAACAACATGAGGGTGTTCAGCATGAGGATGGTGAAGCAGAGATGTGCATTGTACTGACTCCAGTCTCCAGAACTGTCCACGTGGCCCCAGAAAGGCTCTTTCTATTAATGAGAACATTTCCTTCGACTGCTTTGCTTTCCAGAAGCAGCCTACCCAGCTGCAACCTGCGTTTCCAGTACTTGCTGGGGGCTGTTTTTGTGACTGCTGCTCAGAGGCTGAATGGTGAGACAAACACCTTTCTGTGCTGGGGAGGTTTTTCTGGGGTGGTCTGCACTTCCCCCATGCAATGGTAGGATGTTTGCCTGTGGTTAGCATACTTGGGGGTGCTGCCATGCCTTGCACTTTGTCGCTTGTCCTCCTGGAGCCACTCTTGAATGAGTGGAGCATCATCATCCAAGTCACTCAAGTCTGCTGATGCCACTTAGATGTGACTGAAGCCCAAGAGGTGGTGGAGATGGGAACAGAAAGAAGGATAGCGCTTGTCAGATGGCACTCTGTGATCAGCAGATCCAAGGATATTTATAGGTCAGTACTGCAGGTATGGTCATGGGAATACATCATCTCGTTTCTTGAGCTGGAACAACTTTAATCCAGGTCTCTGGTTCAAGTCTAAGGTCTTTGAGTCTTAGCATGAGGAGTTTGGTAAGTCCCAGAAGTGTCATTGTGGTGCATCTGCCATGTGGGTAAGGTTGTTACTAGTAGCAGAGGAACCCTGAACCCAGTGGGATCCATGGTTTTCTTGGAG
The DNA here is from genome assembly GCA_004320125.1 of Scolopax mira. Taxonomy (NCBI): domain Eukaryota; kingdom Metazoa; phylum Chordata; class Aves; order Charadriiformes; family Scolopacidae; genus Scolopax; species Scolopax mira. The sequence goes on from BJBW01004952.1 coordinate 55,399, forward strand.
GAATGGGCGAGTGGCATCTGGCTGTGGCCTGCCGGCAAATAGATAGTTTGATGCTAGATATGGGACCAGTAGATGGTGCTGAAGAATGGATAGCACAGTTCCCAGGTTTTGCGAGGACCCATTGAGACTTCTTGTTTGGGGACATTTTATTAGATCCTTGCATGCTTGTGTGGAGGTCATATCATCGGCTGGCCACAACCTGGGCCCTGAGGGCTAAGCTTAATAGGTTATTGAATATATCACAACTTCAACTTCTCCTAAATTCAAGGTGTTTCATGTTTCAAAATTGTGCGTGCTGCGGGTATAACGTTCCTTCTGCTAAGCATGCTCTGAAACTGCTTGCTCACTGGCAGTAAACAGCATTACTTTAGCAGCTTATCATAACACCCAACAGCTGCTCATTTTCGGTGAAAGCCCAATGTTTATTGGTCTCCTGCTATTGCCTCTGTGCTCTTCTGTCAGGTACTGCTCCTGTCTCAGAAGGTCTTCAGCCCTTGCGGGTGTGATCCCAGTCCCAGCGGACTCTCACTTGACCATGGTACACTCTCGGGTTGTGTCCTACTTGTACAGGTCAGCAGTGCTGGAGTTCATAACCGAGTAGGTCATTGCTATGGTGTTTTCCACTTGAGGTAGGAAACCGTCTGTACAAGAGAAGAAAGAATTTGATGCTGTTTCATGAAAAATAGATTCTATATTTTACAAGTTCAATTATGAGTTATTTTCCATTTTTAGCTTTATATGCTTTTAATGTTGAGTCTAAATTAGGCCACAGGAAAAGGATGGTCTATCTTCAAAGAAACAATTAGGCTGATTCTGTTATTCAGATTCGTGGAAAACAGCTGTGGGTGTAGTGGTAGCTCTAAAGCTTTCTTCCATGCTAGCATACAAGATTCGGGTGCAAGCTGGATATTTATGGTGTGTGGGAGTTTGGAGGAGAAGCTTGGTGAGGCTGGTTGGTGAAATTACCAACAGAGCTGTAGAGCTGCAATGGTGGGACCTTTTAGAGGTGCGTGGGACAGGGAAAGTAGACAGGAGGAAAGGCATCCCGCATCCTCCTCATGTAACTGTCAAGCCTCGCTGGATTTTCATGGACAGAGACCATTTTGGACAGATGCATGAATACACTTTCACTGCTGCTGCCATTAAGAAAAGCTTCTTTAAGTACATAATTCTCATTCCTTTGATTGAAATCAACCCTACCCTTATTACCCTTATTGATGCGTGGGAGGCATGTCTTGTGCATTTATTACACATTCACAAACCTTTGTGGGATGTTTTGAAGGCAAGTGGGTATGTGGCTGGCTCTACATCTTCAGAGGCAAGAGTAAGAAAATAAAGTATTACCTTAAAATGTATGAAATGGACTTAGCTGTTCAGTATGTCTTCTTGCTATTCCTTGTGCAGTGTACTTTTAGAATTAAATTTAAAAGAATGACACTAATTTTCATGTACTTATTTGCATGTTAACTTTTGTACGCGAAGACTGAACTTATATGTAAAATAAGTTATTTATTTTCCATGTGAGAATACCATTTTGTGCGCAAAAAGGCATCTTCATGAGTGATCAATGTGTACGCAGAGTGATAGCCCATGAAGATTGCCAGTGATTTGTATCCAAGCTGGAAGGTGCTACTAGGGGGAGCGTTCCACAGAAACCCTTTGGGAAACCCATGGTGGTTCTGCCAGCAGAGACTCCGCTCTTTGATCTTTAAGGTTTTGTTGTGACCGTTCTGATTTCCTAGCAGCTTTTCATACAGCCCATCCAGGATGGTTACTTAACTTCCACTGTTCACATTTGGTGCCCAGTGACCTATACGTAGGTGACTGACATACCTCACTAGACCATAGCTTGACATTTTCCACGACACAGCTTTCCCAGGATTTCTCTGCTCACATGTTATTCAGAAACAGGTATGGAGGAGCAGCTGTCTTTCTTTTGCTGCTCCTGAGCAGTCTTTAGTGTATTGCAGCATTGGTTTTGGCTAAAAAGGAACAAAGCACTCTTATTGCTGAACAGGAGTGGCAACTCAGAGATGAATTCAGAAATAGCTGCTCTTCAGTAATCTTATATAAAACCAAGCTCTATTCTTTTAGTAGGCTCTGCGGATGTGCTGCAGGGCTTGGTTTGGGGCTTCTGAAGACCTGTCTTCACAGTTTATGTTACTTAGTGGTTGTCTGAATGGTGACTTCAGAAACATTTGGCTTGGCAGGCAAACTGAGCAAGCTTTGTTTAAATTACCAAGCAGGTACAGGAGGCTATTTGATGTTTGGAATTGTCAACAAATGATGTTGAACATATATTTTCAGCAAAATCTTTGTAAGTTTCCTGCTGTTTCAAAGTACAATTTCAGAGATCAGGGTTGGCTTGAGAATGTTAAATGTAGGGGGGTACAAGTGCATGTATGTGAGGTGCTGCAGTTTAGTTTGGGCAGGCAGCTATTTGCTGGCTTGCCAATGGTAACACAAGCAATAGCCAAGCCTTGCAAAAACATGTGTTTCTCTTCTTCTGAGACACTTCAGCCCTTTCAGCAAATACAAAAAAAATTAGCAAAGATCTTAATTGGTTTGGTGCTATTGATTTCATTGGTACCTGTAAGAAGAATGCAGTTCATAAATTAAAATCTCTCCAGTCTCCTTTCCAGCACAGGCCAGTTGGTGTTCTCTTAGAGACGTTCTTTGTGTGTGTGTCCAGACTGGTTCCATAGCCCATCTTCTGTTTTAGAGCTGAAAAATACAAGTATTCATTTTGAGTGGTATTCATTCTACCTGATTTTCAGTATACCACCAGGCTGTGGTGCCCTTGCAGATGCCAGGGACTTCTGGGACTATCAAACAGATACTGCTGAGCCCCCCCAAAACTGCTCGCTCCAGCCCTGGACCACAGCAATGGTTAGACCCTGCAGGCTGCGTGTGTGCCCAAAAAGCCAAGAGTATTTATGTGACTCTTTTTTTTTTTTTTTTGCAGAGAATGACAATATTTCACTGTAGTATTTTGCATTACTCTTTGTTTCTTTGGGTTTTCAAGTTACTGAGACTTAGGAAGCCTTCTTATTTATTGCTCCCTCTCTCACTTTCACATGACTTTTTATTGATAGCCCAAGCACTTCTTAGGCAGAGTGTTAGATTCTTTTAAAATTAAATGTACTGGGGTGACCTAATCAGATGCTAGCTGGTTGACCACAGGAATGGTAACCACGATACTCTGTAATCTAGTTCAACGTTAATTCACTCTTTGACCTTAGGCAAACAGCTTAGTTGCTGCAAAATGGGGATGATAATTTCTTTGAAATGTTGACAGAAAATTGAATAAATAAGCAAGTTTTACTCTCTGTGGGTCAGGCAGTCTTATTTTCTCAGGGACTTCAGAGCTTCCATTCTTTCAAATTACTTCAGAGTAGCACAGGCTTCTGGGTCATCGAGGGCTTACTGTTTTTTCCAGTACTGACTCCCATACCTCAGCTTTCTATTATATGTGGGCAGGGTTTTGGTTTTTTTTTTCAGGATGGAGTGAGGGATCCACACCTTACCTCCAACAAACATGCCATTTGCCATCTTACACCCTGTGGCATGTAGACACTAGAGGGATGGACATCATACTTTCCCTTCAGACAGGAATGTGGCACTCAATGCCATGATGTCTTCAGTGTTGAAGCAGTGTGCCTTTATGCTAAACAATGCCATCAGTCAACCCAGCTCCATAGGGTTGAGCACAGCAGTGGCTTCATTGGCTGCCAGTGAGTTTGCCTCTCTGGCTTTGCCTGAAATTTCCCAATTCAGCCCAAAGCGGTCCACTTGCCGTTTAACATCCCGGTGACGAAACACCTCATGGCAGCAGAGCAACCTTTCCACTTTTTCGTTTCTCAACTGTGTTTTTTAAACTTTGAAGTGCCATTTATTTTGACACCTGGTATTTTTCAGGCCACGCTTTTATTTGGTGGGAATAGCATTAACGTGTATTAAAGGCAGAAAAGCCTGAGGAAATGGTTAGAAGTTATTCCCAGAATGTAAATAATTTCCTAAATTTTGAGCTGTACGAGTCTGTTGTATTTTAAATGGCTTTACAGAGTGCAAAATGAAACTCAGCGTGGCATTTAATCAACAGTTTACAGAGGTGCTAGTTATTCCACTTGGCTATATTTAGGAGTCCAGGAAACAACAATGACTAAAAAAAAAAATAGCAAAGCTTTCTTGCAAAAAAAAAAAAATTAAAGAAACAGTTTCAGCTATAAAACTGATGTCTACAGCAAAAAACCACAGCTGCTAAATGTTACCAAATCATAATAATTGTGACAGAGTTACATCCCAATCTTTCTTTAAGACGTCTTCACCCATATGAAGGCCTCTTGATTTAAACAGGGCTTTGCAGGAGCAGGGGAGGGGATCTATGTTAGAGGATTCCTGGTAAAACTGGACTGCTTATGTAAATCAAGGCTTATTTTTGCATTCCAAAGGGTGAAAAAACCTTACTAGGGGAGTGAGACACAAGACATGTGAGGAAACCTCTATACAGAGACTCTGTACTGGGGAAGTCTCATCTGGATGCTGTGCCCAGCTGCGAAGAGAAAAGCAGTCGACCAGGCTTAGAGGGATTCCAAAGGACTCCCCTGTGACCTGATAACCCACAAGGAAAATCAGAGCAAATGCTGCTTGTTCAGTCTGTGAAAGAGTGCAGAAGGCTAAGGGATGACAGGATAAGTCTTCAAATGAGTGAGAAGAAGCCACAGAGCCCGAAGGGGGTAGGACAAGAGCAGGAGCATCAAAAATTACATTGTCATAGTTGAGGGACCACCTCTAGCTTAATGAAACCTTACTTAGTAAAGACGAGACAGTACAATTAACATAGGTAAGCGAACATATTTGCTGGAGAGAGACTAATTAAAGTAGGTAAATTAACTTGGGCTGATACTTTGCACTCAGCCTTTTGAAGTAATGTAACTTGTACCAACCTCTAAAATACTGATCGTGAATGAGTCAGTGCTTCTGAAGAGCTTTGGTCAGCTGTTCCCGTTTACTGGTCTGGAATCTCACTTCTGTCATCCAGTCTCCCCGAGCTTCCCCTTGTGTTTAAAACCAAAGTTGCTGTCATTATACTGAGATACTGACATAGTATCGTGGCTGGAAATTCACTGTGACAGATGCTACTTAAATATATGGGGAAGCAGAGTTACCTGCTTTTTCAGGTCTGTGGTCAAACTGCTTTCCTGCTGCAGGATGGTTCAATCAGGGCAGCGATTTCTCACTGTGACACTTTTACAACCCTAGCGTCAATGCAGTTTTATCATCAAAAGGCTAGGGCTTGTGTTTTGGGGGGTTTTTTGGGTTATTTTTCTTTTGCTGCAAGAAAGTGCTAGAGAGCGTATTGGTGCAAGCTTCCTTCCTTAATCCCCACCCTCCCCCAGGATAAACGGCGGCCTGAGCTGGCCTGTGCCATGGAGCTGCCCCAGTTCCACCGGGCAGCTATTCCTGGTGCCGACCTGGCCTCAGCCCGGGCTGCTGTGAACACAAGAGGTGATGCAGATTAGAGGGCACCCACTTGAATAGGGGCATCAGCGGGCCTGGGCCGGGCACAGACGCCGGATTGTTAGGAAGGGGAGGGAGCTCGTCTGGCAGGGCTAGTCTCAACATCCTCCGCCCGTGCCAAGGGGGGAGAGCCTGGGAACGACTGTGTTAAAGGGTGGGCTGACATTTAAGCTCTCGTGTTTCTCCTCCTCCTCGAAAAGCTTTGCTGCTGTCCAAGGGTGATTACTCGATGGGCAAAACACCCTCTTTGCTTTCCTCTCGGGCAGGTAGAAAGTCATTTTATAACCAAGTGCCCCTCTTTTGCCTCTCCTCCCGCCTGCCCTCGGCCCCTTGCCAGGAGCAGGTCGATGGCAGTGGCCAGAGGCATCCCTAATGAGGTCCCTAGCTGCTTGCTGGGCTGATTTAGTTGTAGTTTTTAATAATGTGAGGTTATTTTGTTAACAGCTTTACTTTCCAAGTCTTTTCCCCCTTCCAGCACCCCTAGGTACAGCTCTACTGGATCAGTTACCATCTGCTCCAGTGTTTGCATTTAGCCTGCAGGGCCTGTGATCTCAGAAATATTTCCTGTAAATGGGATCTCTCATGCCAGGCCTGTCACACAATAGATATATAATTGGATAAAACCTAAACTGAAAACAACAAACAAAAAGAAGAAAACTACATGTTGTGCCATACACAGCACATGAGGCTGTCCAAAATGTGATACGTTCCTTGTTTACGTCTGAAGCTGCTCTCATATATCTTTTTTATTCCCCTCTGCCGTTTAACAAAATCAAATTAATGTAACAACTAAATTCCACGGTGCGTTTTTCCCCCACTTAATATCCGACTCGAGCAGCTTGCGGTGACCAGGCAAGAACAACACATGCATTTGCTGCGTTTTGAGTCTTGATCCTGGTCTTGGATACCAGGTGGAGCTGGCATGTGGGTCATAGATCTTTCTTCTCCATGGGTTGGCCACACATGGTGTTTCTTGTTTGACCCCAGGCGGGACTGATGTACAACCCAGAAGCAAGGCTGGTCCATGGGAAAAGAACAAGCAAAGCACAGGCAGCCAACCCTCTGGTCAACGAGAGTGAGGGTGAACGTGGCAAATGATGCCTCCCTGATCCTTGCAAAGGAAAAAGAAATGCAACATGCCTTTAAAGCCTTTAAACACAGCTTGAAAGCCTCCTGAGTGTACAGGTGTACAAGCTTGACCAAGACACATGCTGCCCTCTGGAACAACTTGCCTTTAGAACCTACCAGCCTTTCTGCAGAAGGCGAAGGTGATAAAAAACATCTGATGTGATGAATCCACACCTAAACATAAAAAAACCCCAACTGATTAAATAAATCAGAAATTGATCGCTGTGATTTTCCCCTTGCTCATAATGGGAATTTTCTTCCTCATCACTACAAGAACAAACTGTGTGAATCATGTCTGGACCGTTATTCTAGTAGTAATAAGCTTACAAATATATTTTCTGCTTTGTTGGAGGGACTGCAAATGCTGTACCCTAGTCATAGCTTGCAAAAGCTGCTCAGAAGTGTACTGCAGAACATCAAAAAAGGAATTGAATTGAAGACCAGTAATTGGTTTTTATACTGTAAAAAAAAAAAAAAATCCCCAACCAAAAGTTGTTCATCTGTCTCTAGAAGATAAAAAAAAAAAAAAAAAGCCCCAGAGTTTGGATTTGAGTGCCCTCCCTTATGGTAATAACAGTAATCCTAATAAAGGGGCTGATTTGTAAATTTTTCCCAACAGACTGTGCCACGACGTTATTCTAGCTTAGGCTTATTTGTGATAAATGTAGTCTAAAGCACCATAAATATAAACCTGGAATCCTTTTTAATTCCAACGTAAAAGGATTACATTTTATCAGTATAGTTTATCTCATAGCACTCTGCCTTTTTTCTTGCATCCTCTTCTATGAACCTGCAAAACGTGGTTTTTCTCTTCTTGGTTTGTTTTTGTTTTTTTTTTTAATTTTACCATAGCCAGCAATTTCTAAATCAAGAATAAAAATCTCAGTGCTATTTTTGGCAATGGGCTATTTCTTTGATTTTCACAATGCCAGCATTTTATCAGTAACAATTAAATATAGGCCCATGAATTTACCCTTCTGAAGAGAAAGAGGCCTGATGTTTTGTAGCAGCTTCCAATTGCCTTTGACTTGAACTGTAGGTTTAGTGGTTTAGAAGAAAAAAGTGGGTTTGATGAGCCTTAAAGAAACAAATAAACCAAGCCAGAAGCAATCAAAAATACATGCGAGTTCATAAAAAGTGAGCCTTGGTTTCTTTGTCTAGAAGATTAACACTTCCTCAGGAGGGCTGTAATAGGATTGAGCCTTCCCCATGGCACTTCAAAGACATGTGCTCCTAAAGACGTTTACTGAGTAACTTACGGTATCGTTGGAAGCTTTGTCTTTGCTTTCCTTCCCAGTTTCTTTCAAAACTTCAAGAAAGATCTGAATTGAGGATCGCGTTGCTCCTCCTCCTTATTTTCATCCCCCAAACATTTTCTCTCTTTTGTATGCAAATTTTTATCCTTAAAGAAAAAAGATGTAAGTTGCATAACAGTTGGAGATCTCCAAATATAAATACCCATCTCTTTCATGTTAGTACTTCAGTACTTTCACGTGCCGTAGTCATGCATTTAGTGCTGTATAATACAGTACATAAAATATTTCTTTAATTCAGGGAGACCCACAGCACATGTTTTTGTCACATCCACAGTGCTGTCGTTCTTTCTCCAGGAGGACACACTGTAAGCTTTGATTTCCCAGGCACAGGTACAGGGCAATGAATTTTAGCTCTCAGTGTTCATGTGACGTTGTAACATGCCATCTTTTTTCCCATGCTTGGGCTCTTTTGCCCACTGTGGAGGACAGTCCCCATTCAGATGGTTAGGGTGCTTTCCTTGGTGGTGGAAAACCTTGAAAGCCTTCATTCTGAGGAAGCCACTCCCTTGGTAAGTGTTCACTACTGGCCTGGAGACAGCTACTGCTACGTGTTTAGAGGAAAGAAAGCAGCTGTATTACGTGGGAGATGCTGGTTCCGTGCATGAGTTAGGCATGCTCTACTGGTTTGGCTCCACAGGTAATAATTCCTACCTGCTTGGGTTGGACAGCTTGGAAAAGTAAAGTTGCAGTGTCCCAGCAAGTTCCTCTGGCTTCAGAGCTATGTGTTGCCGAGATGGGCTCTCTCTGGTTCTTCCTATGGGTCTTACAGAGACGCGTGGAGCCTGTGTCCTGCTTGAATGCTACAATTGGCTTTTCTATATCTGGCCATGAGTTGATGTGCCCAGAGTCAGGCAGAGAGCAGAGAATCAGACCCAGATATGTGCAATCTTTGGCCAGTTGGCTGAATCACCAGATGAAACTCCCTCTGAATGCCCCTAGGAGACATCAAGGAGAAAACCAAAAAGTCCCCAGGCATCTTGTTCATTTAGTTCTTGTTCCTTCTATGGCAAGTTTTGCTCTCATACTGACAGAAATGAATGGGGATTAGATGGGGCACAACAGTTATGATTTAATTTTTCACTTCAAATGTGCTGTCAACCTCTGTAACTCTACTGCCGGGGTTTCTCATAAAGCATCTTGGTATGTTAGTCAATACACTTAAATCTACTTAAAAAGCCACTCTCTCGAGAGCAAATGGAGCCCTGCTTAACATTCCTTATTAGCTTGCTTAGGGGAAAAAAACGGTTGTCCTTGCCATATTGGCTCACAAAGGGAGTTGCATTCTTACTCTGTGTACTTTGCTAATTTGTAATCTTTCACTCTAACTAGCTTCTTTCCATCTTCTAGTGATTTAATCATTTTAGTATCTGCCTTGACTAATAATGCGATGTACCAGTGCAATTTCGATGACCACAAATAAGCAAGCAAAAGTTGCAGACTAATTCTGGTAGTTGGATGTACCCAAACAGACATTTCCCACCTGCCACACGACGTTCACCTAAGCCCCAGCAAATCAGCTCCCTCTGCCCAGACTCTGGGCCCACTTGTCACCTAAGCAATTACCAGGAAACATTAAACAAGCCATGGAAAGTACCCTTTGGTGGCACTTCTCGCCTTACTAAGTGGTGCACAAGGGCTCTGGCCGTGGGGTGAATAATCTCAGAGTTCCCCAGCACCAGCTGCAGAGTGGTGGGACTTGGCACTGGGAAGGCACTGAGGGCTTTTTGGAGCAGCTGGGTGGGATGGGACCTTCTTCTGGTCCTCACCTGAGGGAAAAGGGGTGATGGGTATATGGGATAGCCCAGCTCCGGTCAATACCCAGGTCTGTGGCTGGTGACATTGTCCATGTGTGACCTTGGTGAGCAGCTATGGCCCGTGTGATGGAGGGGGAACAAATGGTGTGTCGTTGACTTGGGCTCCTGGCTTTTTGCAATCCCGTAAATTATGCCGCTGCTTGCTATAAATTAGCCATCATATTAAGTGCAAAGTCCAGAAATAAAAGGACATAAATACTTGCTTTTGAAAGCTGTATCATCGTCTGTAGATGTTTAAGTGGGGATTTTATCCTTTAGATTAGAAATACCACTTATCTCATCCTTCTGGTTATTTTCACTACCCTTCTGACTTGGAGATAAATATCCCTTAATGTTTTTTTTATGTGTTTTATTTCTTTTTCCATGATGATCAGATCAGTTCTTACTGAAAACGAAGCCAATTATCAAGAACAATAAATAAAAAAAGAAGTGCACATTGCTCCTTCTGCACTGGAAGAAAGAACAGTAAGTTGAGACAAAACAAATTTGGTTGCCAAGTCCAAGTACCAAAGGCAGCAAGGAGAACTCGGGCCCCATCCTAATTAAAGAGATCTAAACACAATGAAAACATATTGTACTGATGTCATATGTTAAAATATTTATAATTGCACAAAAAGGAATTGCAGCCTATTGAAAACATTTATAGAGCTCGCCATTTTCTGCGAGCTGAAGAGAAGAGTGACTAAAAGGGATGGGTTTTGCTCAACCGTGAAAGTTTTGCTCTTCAGGTTTCTCCTGTGAGGTCCAACATTACCTTGCTGCTTCGTCTTGTCACTTGCTAAGATAAATGCAGAGCACTGCTGACATCGTATCTGAAGACAGGAGATGGTATCTGTCAGGAATTGCCATTTCCCCCAGGCGTTGCATTGCGATCGGCTCTGCTGGACTAATTTCAGCTGCTGGGGAGCCGTTTGCAATGGGAGGGCCTATCGGTGGGGGGCTCCCAAAAGGAGAGGGGGGGTGGCCAAGGAGAGCAAGGCAGGCGCTTTCCTCAGTTGCGTTCACCAGGCTCGAGATCCCGTTTGGCAGAGAGATGCTTTTGCCCGTGTGCCGCCGGAAAATAGCAGGGGGGGGGGAAACCCATGTGCTGGAAATCACTCGGTCCCTTTCAGCAACACCAGAGAGGCAGCAGGAAGATCCACAGCTGCATGTACAGAGATCTTGGAAATGTTGGCACGTCAGGCTGAGCCCATTTTCCAGAGCCGTGTGTAACAAGGAAGGTGGGCAGAAGGCATGGGGGGGTCGCGATGCTCCAGAGACTGCTGTCTAAAGGGGGACCCACCTGTCTACGCTGTGTGAGCAAGAACGGGATCCCCGGTATATGTTCCCACAGAAGCTTATTGCAGATGTGCTCACTTAAATACTTTCTGTAGTATAAAAATAGGTTTTTGGCTGCACATCATGTACTCATTGGAGCAGGAACTTTTCAAATGTGGCTTAATTTAATATCTTCCTTGTTTGTGTTTATGTTTCTTGGTATTGATTTTCATGTTTTTCTTCCTCAAATCCTGGGGAGATCCTTTGGTAAGGAAGTAAAACTAATACAAGCACCTTTCTAAGTTTCTCTACTGAGCTCTATGGCAACGTGTGAACAAACTAAGGTTTCTTGTCAATATATTGAAGAAGAGCATTTATTAGTTACTTTTTAAATTAGGAATTCCTGTGGCACCAGAAAGGTGATTGGAACTTGAAATACTTAAAGCAAAGGCAAATAAGAGTATCCCTGTTTAGCTAGCTGATGTCTACCTATGATATTTAATATGAGATGACAAACAAACTTGAAAATCATGCAACAGAGGAAAAATGGGGTTATGTCTCTGCAATTATTAATGAGCCAAGAAATGCTATTGCATTTCTGTATAGCTTGGCTATAATTGGAAAAATTGACTTTTTTTTTTTTTTTGTTAGAAAAAGATGGATAGCTCTGCAGCGGTTCGGGCAAAACACAAAAGCAGGTTAGCATCTAAGAGGACATGGATGGGGAAAGATGGCTGTGGTTTTTCTAGGTGGCAGTGGGGAGATGCAGACAACCCTGTGCTCGCCCCACTTGCCCACTAAGGGCAGCTTGAAGTTTAATCCAGTTCCAGTCCAAAATCTATATACGTGGGTGAGCGTGAGGGTGTCCCCAAGGTAATGCACTTGGCTGGGAAGCTGGAGACAGTGGCTGGAGTGAGGTGCCATGCTAACGTGGCTGCATGGCTTCCCAGCAGCGTGGAGACAATTCAGCTCATGGGTGGCTGGAGTGACCGACTCTGGGTGAGCAGGACTGGTGTAATGAGGCCTGACAGAAAGACCTTGGTGGGGGCAGAATGCCACTGAAAAAGCAAAAACTTAGCTTAAGTGCCAAGGGTATCTTTCTCCCTTAAGTTAAGAGCTTTTAGGGTTGGCAGTTGTCTCCTGAGAGAGATGAAAGGTGGCAAACCATTTGCAGGACATCAGCTGGGATGGCTCTCCTAAAGCCACATGAAAGTGATACGCAGGTGAAAAACCTTCAGGGGCCAGGGAGGGATGGATGACCAGACCAATTCAGCCTCCAAAGCATACCCTCTCCACACTGCAGGTCGGTGGCACAGACGTGGCAACGTTACCTGAGTCTGCACCAAGTAGCATATCACCCACCTCTGGTGGGAACAGCCACCAGATTTGGGAAAGCCTGCTAACTTTTGTCTTTTTCTCTTGATGCTACTGATAGCAATGGTGCACAGACAGAGCCCTGCAATGGCTTGTTGCTTGGTGCTTCCCAACCCAGGTTTTCTAGCTGTGCTCTTAACAGGATGGTGCTGGTGTTGGCTTTCCAAGAGGCCAGTCCACCCAGCAAGGCAGCCGCTGGCCTTCCCCATTGAAGCAGATGTTTGCTTGCCCTTCTCTGCCGCAAAGCTCTGTTCTCTATTTAGTCCTACAACAACTCAATTAGTTTGATGGAAATGAGATGTCAAAATGCCCCAGGCTCCAGCGACTTACCCAATGTCACTCAGAAAGCTTTGGCAGAGCACTGCCTCCTGAAATCTGCATGCCCTCTAGCAATGGGCTATTTCTCCTCTTTACCTTCAGAGACAGCTAGGGCAAGGGAAAGTCTGAGGCCTTCAAAGGACAGTTAAAAGAAAAACACTTGTTTATTTAACTTTCTAACAATTTAATCAACATCCTATTATTCTTAGGAAGTTTAGATAGGCTCTATTTTTTTTTTCTTAATTCAGCTTGACGTATGCACTCCTGGGGTCATTCCTTTTACACAAAGCTTCAGCCTTGGCAAGATAAATCTCGATTACAGAGATGAAACACATTTGTTTGATTTGTTTAACAGAGTATGGCCATATTCTTATAATTCAGTGTTTAGCAATTGAAGCTTACTATAAATGTAATTTGACTATAGAGAAAAAAAACCCTCACTTATCTTCAAATACTGCATATGAGACCTGCCTAGCTGACAGATTACAGAGCAGGTTTTAAAGTGGACATGAAAAGAATGCCAAATTCAGCTTTCCTGTCAATAATTGCCGTAGAAAGAAGCTGGATTACAGCAGCTGGAATAAAAAGTCAAGCACTAAAAGGAAAATGCTAATTACTGGTTTCTCTAATCATGCAAAATGAATGTTTTATGACACTTTAATATGATGCTTTTAGCCTTTCCTACTTTGTCAGTGCCAGCATCCTCTGAGCAGCTCAGGGATGCTATAATTATGTGCTCTAAGCGATCAGCTGCATTGTGCCTTACCTGACTGATTCAAGCTGAGCTGGAGACATGATATTCTGACTCAAGTACTGTGCAAACCACCACTCATTGGGAGGCAGAAATGAGGATGCCAAAACAGAAACCCCTAGCACTAACTGTAAGCTTTTTGCTTGTGGATTTCTTGTAGAAGCCAAGGGTTGGGATCCAGAGAAGAGCTTTGCATCTGAGGTGTCTCAATATGGTAAGGTATCTGGCTTCAGGCTCTTGATATGTCTTATTAAAAATATATGGGCTAATCACAATATCTGGATATAAATTTAGACCTCCACAAAGTTTAGGATCCTTTGAATCTCAGCTTTGGGGCCAACATTGCACCTTCAGTGAGGTGAAAACCCTTTACATATTTATTAAATTAAATCTGCCTGCCATCAGCCCCTAACCATCTTCATTTTTGATAGGGTTGATTATAGATTCATATTTGAATCTCATGTCCCCTTTCCTTTTCTTAAGGCTTAAAATTTTCCTAAGGCCGACGTTAATTCTCTATTGATGCCTAATTTAGATGGTGAGATTGGCTTATTTATGAGCTGATTTGGGTGCACTGCTATTGAAATTAAATCTGCAGTTTAATTTCCCTTTTAATCCGTTTCTTCATCAGAAAGAATCATTATTTCTTGGTAATGCTCTGTAGGAGGAGAAGGCTGCTGTTTCTATTTCAGCATTGCACCTCAGAGGTATACCCCAGGGTTTGGACTTAATGCATCGCTGTGAGGTCGGAAATTTCCTATATTTATTCAGGTATATGATTTTTAAATAGTATGGGAAAGTAAGGGGAAAATATTCCCATTTCAAGTGGATGGAGCAGTCGGTATACAACTGTTTTCCACCCTACCCCCCAATCAGGACATGAAACAGCTGGTATGTCTCTCCAGAGACTAATGTGCTGTCTCTAGCTCCATTTTGCCTTCGTAAGCCTCAGGCATTACTCTGTAAGTGCACTCCAGGAATTAAATTAATTTACAAGCTGAGGAATATGCTGTTTCTCCTTACTTACAGGTCTCAGATAGGACTGCTACTGCATGGTTGGGAGGATAACGTGCACATTGCTATTGACACTGGCTAGCATCTTCCCCAGGCAGTCAACACACTGGTCAGGGTGAAGGCAGCCTGCACCCCTGTCTGCCCACGCCACCCCAGGTCCCAGGAATGTTAGCTCACTCGTGGGGTTATTAGGAGATAGTTCAGATAAGCTTTGACTCCCCTAGGCTTGACCTTCATCCCCATCACGCACATCTTTCTTGATACTCCAGTTTGGTTCTTCTACATCATGTCCATCTGTACTTCAACATTTTAAAATGTCTCCCTGGAAAATGATGGCTTCTGAGACCTAGCTCATGTTTTTCTGCATAGAAAACGCAGCCAGTGTCTGACATTGAATCAGCTCAAGCTCCAGCCCCAAATACACACTAGCTGGCCTGAACTAGTTAATGAGAACAATCTAAAATGGACCATATTTTTTTTTGTTCATGTCAGCGGTGGCCCTGTTGGTTGTAGCTGCTGCAGGAGCTCAGTGGTTCCTCCTTCCTCCCCCTTTTGCCCAAGCATCGCCCCGGCCAGGGTGTATGTTTAGGTGTCCTGCTGCAGTGCTTCATCCCTGACGGCCCTGGCATCCTCCTCTGCCTTCCTGCATTAAGGTTCATCAACATATGCATTTAGTGCCCACCCTCGTTAGCGCTGAAATAAACCAGAACTTCGCTCCTGCCTTCAGCCAGAGTGGGATTCATCTTTGCAGTGAGAGCACGATAAGATCTGGTCTTGACAGCCTCATGGAGGCTCTGCACATAAGCCTGATTGGAAAGTAGGGAAGTATCTCGCCTCATACTGTATTATTCTATTAAAATAAGATTTTTGACACGAGACCTTGTGTTTCGATGTTCCGGGTACCTTTAATCCCACTGACATCTTCCACCAGCGGACTTGACCCCGTTTGGGGCTGTCTTAATGCTCTCCATCATGCAGCCAGCCCAGCAGCTTGTGTAATCAATTGAACCCAGCACATCCAAAGTTTATTTTTTGGTGTCTCTGTTTGTTGCTAGGGAGCTCTGCTATACCTTGCCTTGCGCCCCTTCCACTGAAACACCACTCACAGGAGGGTTGTGCCTAACAGAGGAAGCTCTACACCTACCTGGAGAAGAAGGGCACTGGCCCTGCTGCACGCTGGTGTTAGAAACCCGGTGGGGAAACAGCAGCGTTCGAGTTAGAAAAGCAATTTTTAAACAGCTTCAAAGCATAATTCATGTCACGGTACAGGAATGTTGAAGGCTTTTTGATCTCTGTCGTCACGGACCTAAAGGTGAAGGGCTTTTTTTTTTTTCTTGGGTAGTTTCTTAAATCCCCCGAGAAAAGGTAACTATAACAATAAGGGAGCAGATGTGTGGGAGTAAATGCAGCTGTAACTGAATCCAGACGCTCTTCTGTATGTAGGGACATGAGGGGAATGTTCCAATAAAATTCACGTAATAAAAATCTGAGCCCCCCCTTTTTTTTTTAGCTTGCTTAAACTTGGATTCACATGTGTAGAATTCCTGTGGACTTTGATGTGGATTGACATTAGCACCATACAAAACCGGGCTGGGAGAAAGATTTTTAACAGGCGTGGGGTACTGGAAGGTAAATGATCTACGGAGACCTGCAAATTTCAATAGAAAAGCACTTGTCCAATTAAAGAGACTTCAGCAAACTAGATATTTAAGTGATGCAATCACCCTGGTAGGATGAACTAGCTGGTCTTGCAAAGAGTTTCACAAACTTTCTGAAAGCGGGACTCCCTTGTGACCCACCTGTTTCGGTGCCACCATCTCGGCTGCTGGGGGAGAGGAGAGCAGAGGGAGGATGTGCTGTAGTCCCTGGCCAGAGGTGCCTACACCTTCCCCCAGCATGGAGAACCGACAACTAAAGGAGGTGAGTCCAAAGGCAAAGGCTCCCCACTTGTAGCTGCCCCCTGTTCGCTCTCCTCTGCTCTGACAGAGAAGTTTGTCGTGGTTTTTGCTGCCCTCTGACATTTGACTGTCCCCTCACCTCCTTTGAGGCTGTTCATGACCCACAGTCTGAGCAGCTCTCTTTCTCTCAAGGAGAAAGAGCAGCACGGCAGGGTAAGCCGGCCACCCCTCCTTGTTTTCCTGTAGTTGGGAGAGCCCTGTGCTGAATTAATTTTTTACCAGACAACTTACACTGCACAGTAGTGCATTTTGTTCTTGCCCCACGCATGTTTCCGAAGGCGGGCAGTACCAGACATTTCAGCGCGGCCAAAAGCGCCTTCCATCTGCCTCACAGCAGCTGAAATCCTCTTTGTACACACAAACAAAATTTCATTGAATGCGCACAAACGCCGTTTTTTGCTGCTGCTTGTGTTCGTTCCTCTTTGCAGGGATGTGGCAGGAACACTGCGGGGCTGTCCCCGGCGGGACATCTGTAGTGCTCCGCTTCCTCCTCCACGTGATGTCCTTCCCCGTGCTCCCCCAAACCCTGCACCCTTCTCCCTCCCGCAGCCTTTCCCCACGGGACATCATTGAAAAATCACTGGCTGTTTCTAATCAGCCTGCTTGGTTGTTACTTGCCAAGTGCGGGCTCGTTAAGGTGCCAGTGATCAGGAATGGTCGGCAGGCTGGAGCATCGGTTGGGCAGGCAGAACCTGGTGCATTTGCTGAGGTGCTGGGTACCCATATAAGGCTCTTCTCGAAGTCTGTCTCTGACATAAGACTATGTAATTTGTCCAAACTCCATCAAGCATCAGTTTGCACAACAGTTTATCAGAGCTGGTGGTTGGTGGTACGTGGAAACATGGTGAGCTCTCTAAAGCACTGGTCTTGTCTTTTTGGAGATTTTCTGAGGGAGGTGTATGTATTCCCACCCCATATAGCTGTTTATTAGTTGTTATTGTTACTATGTTCAGTTTGAAGGAATAATTTTGGACTTGCTCAGGGCCTGTTTTACAGCTGTCCTTAGTGTGCGATACCAGGAACTGAGAGAAATATGGTTGTTACTGATTTGTTTGCAATTGTTTGGCCTTCTAAGCATTTAAATATTTAGTTGTTATGCTACTTGCAGAGGAAAATTTCAGTTCTCGTCCAAATGTACTTTGGAAGTATATGTACATAGATTATCTCCCTGGTGTCCCAGCTGTAAACATGTAGCTATATGTATCTCACTGTGGCTGGAAAAACGTTGCTGAAAGACCTTTTCACATAGCAGAAATGCAAGTTATTGTAGTTATTGTCTTCTTTTCTTTGGAAGACATGTTCTGGAATTACTGCTGCGTTCTAAGGCTCCTGCTTCTGTTTTGCCACGTTGTGTACACTCGGTGCTGCTCACTACTCTGTGACAGGGAGATACGTGTGGCCAGTGGAAACAAGACAGAGCAAAGACTATTTTGCGTAGAGCTGCTGTGTTCAAAACCGTCCCCCTTGAGGACCCCTGGGTGATGTCCTGCAGCCCTGAGCATCCTTCACACCCACTGCGCACCCACAGCCTTTCCTTGGGTGCTGGCTGCTGCAGCTGAGGATGCTCTGAAGGTGGGCATTCAAGGGTGCTCGGAAAGTTTTGCCCTTTTTTCACAGGTTAGGAAATCCAGGTCTTTCTGTTGCCTATTTTTATTGTAGACATTCCTGCTTTTGGGAAACTTGGACTCGTTTACTTTACTACGTACAGCCCGGTGATGCCACTGAGAATTTACTGACTGTGCCTGGTAGAAACGTCGACGCTTCGTTAGGCAGACAATGCCAGCCCTTACCCGGCGGGGGCTGGCACATGCCCGCAGCCAGGCTCCCTTTCCCCCGTGCCCGGCACACAAAGGCTGCGATTCAGCCGCCTCCTGAAGCACAGCCATGGCTTTTATGTACCTAGGGAGGCCCAGGAACCAAGAACAATTGAAATCCCGCCGTTCGGTGTCTGGCTGGCAAGGGGTTAAGATGTTTTACATGCACTTTGCACAGATGGAAATGAGTATGGAAGTGATAGGAAAGTGCCAAGAGGGAAGCAGTAGATGCTGTATGTACGTCTCTCTTCTTTTATCTTGCCGACCCTAGTGTGGCTACAGCTTTACACAGGGAGCAAATGGAGACAAGATATTAGGACCTACTTTTTCAAGCCTAGTATTGAGTTTCAAAATCCTCCCCACCCCCAGCTCCCCCTGCAGTCTGGGTTATTTAGGTCTGGGTTATTGCCAAATACCCCAGGGAACTGTGGTACCCCATCTCCGTCTCCATCTCGTGGTGGGGACATCACTGCCCTCCTGTCGAGTGCAGCAGGAGCACATTGCTGGCAGCCACACTGTGATTTCCCTCACAGCTGCAGGGAGGCAGAGGGGTGCACTCCATCATCTCAAGGACTTTCAGGAAGCAGCCGCCAGTGTTCCACCAGAAGGGGCACAAGGAGAGTGGGCCACCCCACTGGTGTACCCCGTGGGCACTTTCCACCACTGAAGTGGCCTCATGGGGTGCCACTGCTGCAGCCTGAGCAGTGCAGGAAGGAAAAAGAGGATGTCCAGAGATCGGCTGTAGATGTTCTTGTGCCCTCTGTGTGCTGTACTGAAAAAAGGAAGTGTTGTTTTGTTGGTGGTTTTTTTTTTAATGAAACAAAAGGAGAAGATTAGACTATTGAAATCTAATCTGTGCAGAAATTATTTAGTAATAATGATATCATTCATTACCGTTTTATAGCCCTAGGGAGTAATGAAAGGTGACAGGAAAGCATCATCATGGCATCAGGATTTCCTTGCTAACCCACCTTGCTGTACCTGAGACAGGAAGAAACTGAACATTGAGGGGGAGAGAAAAAGGAGGAGAAAAGGAGAAAGGGGAAAAAGGAGAAAGCAAGGGGAAGATAAAGCATGAGATAAAGAAACAGAAAGAGACAAGATTAGTACTATGGTCTGTACCAACAAAACTTTAGCAGTGTTTCCACAACTCTGTGTTTGAGCAATATAAAGCCAGACAGTTTAGTTTTTTGCTTTAGTGTTTGTAGCCACAAAAATGTGTATTATTTCCTTCTTACCCACAGTGTACTCAGAGTCATCCATCCAATACAGAAGTTAATCCCAAATAATCCTGTCACCCAGAATAGGGAAAGTGCCTTCAGTTTTACCACTCTTTATTCACTTTTTACTTACATATATATCTTAGTATAACTTGCAATACAATATTTTGGAGTCTATAGCCCTCTCCTTGCTGTTTTTCGAGATAAATAACTCCCTTTGCAGTAACTTAAGTTACTGACAGTTTTTCTAGCTGCTGTGGCATAGTTTGCAAACCTGGCATTGGAACGGACATGCTGAGAAGGAATTAGTTCATCATAAGGAAAAATGTAATATAATCTCTTTCCTAGATTTCAATGCTTAAGTAGAGGAAGATTCAAGAGCCTCTGTATTTTTTCAGCTATTTATATAGGGAAGACACTATAAGGTTAGAGGTTGGTGGAAACAAGTACAGCTATATTCAGGTTCATACATAAACACTGTCTCTGCCCTTACACCTGGGGAGGGAGTTGTTTGATTAATATTATCAACAATGCAATAATTTGATGCTATTATCATTTAAATTGTCTGTAAAGCTCAATGAGAACAGTTTCCAAAGCTTTGATCTTTTTTCTGCTGGTGTGCTAGTTGGCCTGAGAATATAGCGTCCCATCAGGGAAACTGCACTTTGGAACTAGGGGAGAAGTCCTTCTGTGGTCTCGATGCATCCACTAAAATCATTTTTGCTGCAAGGTTTTAAAAGGTATTTTGTGGAGAAACAGATTCAAGAAAAAAAACCCACCTCTGTTCCTTCTGCCTGTGAAACCAAAGACCTAATGGTGCAGTAGTGGGAGCGTGCTAAATACCAGCAACGTCATGGGCGGGAGGCCATCGTTTCCCAGTCGCTAACCCTAACACCCTGATGTTTTCTATGGCAAAGCAGTAACATATGGTGCAGAATGCCCAGGCTTTCAGTTTCAGTCACCATGGTTTTCATCTTGTAGTCTTTAAAACACTGGAAGAAAAATCCCCAAGCTATGCAGAATCTCCCTAAAACCTGTTGGTAACAGTTTGGCGTGAAACCATGAAAAAAAGGAGAAATTTTTACCCTGGGGATTACCCATAAGAGTGAAATCAGTCATGAAATAGAGACTCACCAGTTTGAATTTGAGGCAGTTGACTTACTGTTCTAAGTGCTTTTTGGTATCTCTAAGGCACTTGTCACTGTGAGAGAGGAGATGCTTTTTGTCTCACTGTAGTTCTGCTCAGATGGGCCTCTTGGGTTTTGGAGGCCTTTCAGGCTGTCACGTATATTGATGGCATTGCCAAGTCTTACCAGGCTGAGTCTCTCCCTGACTTATGTTCTTAAGGCCTTTTCTTCTGGAGCTGGTTGCAGAGAAGTTTCTTGGTTGTGGAGAAGTCCTCTGAAAACTCAACACCAGTGCAACCTTAAAGGGTCAAAAACAGAGGCTACACAAAACCCCCAGAATTACATTTTTTCCGAAACCCAATGTGTTATTTTTAAGCTGATGGCTTGGAAGGGGCTTGGCTCTCATGTGGGAATTCACAAGGGAGTTTTCCCGAAAGGGGAAACTTCTGTCATCTCTGTCATCCTAAACCAATTAATTTGTACATCTAGATCTGGACTGAGCTCCACCATCTTCTTTGGGACTGGACACCAAAAGTAGAGCGAGCAGCAGGCAGAGGTTTATAAGGGCAGCAGAGATCTATGTCCAGCTGTAGCATCAAAGTGGGGTTGACCCAGGAGCTCTCTGTTGTTTCAGGCAAAAATGGGTCTCATGACAGCACATATTCAAGCAGGAACACAGCTAGCGGATGACTGAAAATACAGATAAATTCAGCCCCTCCTAAAACACATTAAAAGCTAAAATTGCAGAAAAAGGCATGTTTGCTGCGAAGTTCAACTATGTGTATGTATTTTCTTCCTCACAGTCTCAGCTGAGAGACTTTATTTCAATTGTGTAGTGTGCCTGAGGAGGTAATAGTTTCTTCAAGCATTTTCAGTTGAAACATAGTGGCTCTTTGTTTTCTGTCAGGAGAAATTGTTGAGATTATGAAAATTAAGAAATTGGTATTTTTGTAATTACCGTCAAAGAATACTAGATAAAACACATGAATAGCCTTAGATTTGTTGTAGAGTTTATTAACTATTTAGTAGTTAGAGATGATTGTGCTTTTCTGCAGAGGATGGATGTGAGATATCTAGATATCTAAAAATTAGGCAGCCAGCAGACAGATGCTTTCAGAAGGTGATTCACTGTGTCCTAAAATAGGTAAGGCAAAGCAGGATGATTCATCCAGGGAAAAAAGTCTGCATGATTAGCTGGGTCTAGGCTTGCAGTTTTAAGGCAATTCAAGCTAGGTAAAATGCATCCCATCCTATGTTTCTTGACTTCTCTGAGTGGCCTGAGGGTGCGAGCAGGGAACGGGCAGCGGGGGCTCAGCCAGGAGTTGTGCTTTGTCACCGGTGTGGCCGTGTTTATCCCCGCCTGCAAGATGGGCCCAATGCTATTTCCATGCCCAGCAGATGACAGATGAGTGACAGAATTCACAGGCAGTTAAAAAAAAATAACATTCTTTAGATCCTCAGGCTGCGTAGATGATATAAAAAGCCAAGAAGGATTACCGTGACCCGGAAGACCACCTAACTTTCTAAGGCAATAAAAAATATAATGATGGCATTTTTCATCTCTTTCTCCATTGTAGGAGAAAAGGGCTGTAAGATTTTCCTATTTCTCATTACACTGCTATATTTAAGAATAATTAAAGCCATTCTGGCTAAGGGTGATATAATGCATATATTCAGAAGCAGGCTTTCAGTTTAATTTTTCCAGCTGGTGGGCCTGTTAGCCCATTTATTTGACTAATCTTCACACGTTGACTGAAATAGGTAATTGCTCTGTTCCCCTGAGATTTCCCTTCCATTTTTTTTTTTTTCAGGCATGAAGGATATTAGGCTGTGTATATTTTAAATTCAAATACACTGTGGGATAGATTTATGTCCTTAAATGCTATACAGATCTAGCTATAATTCATTTTATATAGAACTGGAAAATGGATTAAAACAAGAGTGCTAGACAAGAAAAGCCAGAGTCTTATCTGATGAGGCTGGAGTCCTTTAATCCTCACTCCTTGAAGTGACAACAGTATCTCCCTTCACTGTGTGTTCATTTCCCATTTTTATCTTAATGGGAATGCAGGGTCCATTTGTTTATTTGCTTTAAAATTCTCAGTGTTTCTTTAAGGTGTCGATGTGGGGGACCCGGGTAAGATACCAAAGGGGTGTAAAATGAGGACGGTGCTGCTGAGCCTGGGGGGGGTTGTCTCGGACCTTGCAAGTCCAAGGGTTGGGCCTTGCGGGGAGGGTTGTGCAGCCCCTCACCTCCCGACGCCACCGAATCTTTTTAATAGTCAAAGGCTGTGGACTGACTGTAGTCAGAGCTGGAACCCTGCCAGCCAAACGTTGCTAGAGGAAAGAAGCAGCGAGAGTTTTAAGGTCCGGTAGCTCATAAATCACCAGGGACAGAAACACACGCCGTATCCCACGGGAACGCTGGGATTATACTGTTGAAACAGTATCCAAACAATGTTCTAGCCCTAATACTATCTGAGGATACTAACCTTATATAAATAAAAGTCTTCATTCATGTATATAGAGATAATACTTGTCATCTTAATTCAAATTTCAACGTGCTTTTGCTGTCCATTGTGTCAGGAACTGTTAGACAGAACAAGCCTCTTCCTCATACAGTCCAGAAATGCAGCGTTCAGATGGTACAAAGCACGGGTTGCTAGTCTGAAGAAATTTTAGCTAGTGGGCTGCTAAAATCATTTTGGATTTAAACAGCAGGCAGGAGGTGGGAGGATAGGATTCATAGTGCTATTTAGTATCAAACTGGACTGAAGTGCATGATTTTTTCAGATAAAACTCCTGCTTCCAGGATGCATTAGGTTTCCTGAAATAAAATTGGAGAAAGGGAGTGATGTGGCAAGAATTTCTGATCGATTTCCTTGGTTTATTTGGTTTTCACCAGCTGTTCTTGGATTACTAGTATTGTATTTTTCAGGTGCTAACAAAAGAGAATGGCATTTTCATGTAAGAGGAAATATTAATGGCCAGGTATTGTGTAGCATATAATATATATGTGTATTTCCCCTAAGGCAAGTTTAATGTCTTCTCCATTTTTGATTTTGATAAGCTGCAAACCCCATGAATTCTCCCTCGGTTTATTCTCGTGGAGCGTAGTTTTCTGGGTGATAAAACAGGGCTGCACATAACATTAAGTCCTATGTCACAGATTATTTATCTTGAACTTTGGAAATGATTGAGCTAAACCCAAATCTTTGTGGTACTTTTAAACATGTGGGTGTTGCTCAGAAGCCTATTTCTTATTATTTTTGCTTAGGTATTTTGCTCTATTATTAGCAAAAATAGAATCCAGAAGGATGTGTTTTGTGTATTATGGTTTTCTTTCAAAAGTACCTTAAAATTACTTGATATTTTGTAGCTTTTTGAAGAATGGGGTTAGAGTTTTCTTACCTATTTGCAGCTGCAGAAACCCCATTTTGTCTTCTTGCTGTTTGGGAAAACATTCCAACATGTCACCATCTGTGAAAAGCATGAAATGCTGGCTGAGGCCTGGAACCCATTGATTTCATAGATATCTTGTCCTCCAAATATTTTTCCTATAAACATAAAGTTGCATCACACTTTCTGTTTTTCCCTCCTCCTTCCCCACCTCAGCCAAACACTTGCAAATGGGCAATGGAAAGCAAAAATTAATTAAACCCCCTTCTCCTACATACACTTTGTTTTGGTTACAGAGATTGATTGGAGCATTTTCTTAAAAGATTAAGGCCACTATTATCATTGATAATGAGTAGATAAAATAGATATGAGAAATTATGAACTACATCTTTTCCAGTGCATTTAATAGTATAGGTTGCCTTAATCCTGTACCCTTCTGGGGTAAGATTTTAGAACTTAATACCAAGAGAAATCATAATCCACAATTTAATATGGCTATTATCTGGTTTTATCTGTCTGTGAAGAAGATTAAATTCCAGATGGTAGAAGTTATAATCCAAGCCTGTTATGATCACCAAAATGAACCAAATAACCAAATGGAAAATGGTCTCACCAGAATTATTTGTTCAGGAGCTTATCTGCTGTAGCCATCATAAGAAATGCAAAATATCAGAAATATGTTGGAAAGGATTTGGACAACCTTGCTCTTCAGCAAACTGAGAGCTGCTGTCAGGCAACATACTGGATGGGATAAAAGCCCATGTCCTAGGTCATCACTTCAGACCAGCTTTTCAATCACCTTGTTACTGTTTAGGAGCCGTATGTTCCCTCCTCATCTACATCAGCGTTTGGAGAGGAGCAGGGAAGAAGCAGCAAGAGCAGTAAAGGAGAGGATGGGAAATAAATGCCTACGAAGAAGAGCCCTGTGGTGATGCTTGCCTGATCACACTTCATGGACATGGTCAGGCTCTGCTGGAGGCACCCACGATGACACTAGAAGCGGGCTGAGCTCTGGAGCACCGCTTCCAGCCATGGCGAGGTACAGGGCTCCTCTGACTGCATTCCCCTGAGGCCAGAGTGGGGATGGTCAAGATGTTGTCTTTCCCAGTAGGTCCCTGTCCCAAAGGCCTCACAGTCTGACAGAGATTTGGTAGATGTGCTTTCAACTTGTGCTAAGATTTAAAGCCTAATGAAAGCTGCCGTCTAATCAGGTTAATTGTGAAAAGTAAGTAAGAGGAGCAGTTTATATTTTAATGGGCACTACCAGCAGAATTCATGCTGATTTTACTCATTTGGTAACAGCGTATGAAATGGGCAAGGCAACACATTTCTTTGTGATCATTCAGGGAAAAGTGTCCTGTAGCACAGCTCAGAAGCTGCATTTCAAAGAGACGTTAAAAACGATGCAGTATTCACGTATGTGTCAAATATGTGTTAATTCCTCCCGTTAACAGTGGCTTCCCTGCCTAGAAAAAAGCATGGCTGCATGTAGATAAGCAGTCCTATTTCCATTTTTATTGAGGAAGAAATTGACTTGCGTAGTGCAAAGCGACTTATCTCTGGTCACCCTTAATGGGAACTGGACAGGGCACAAAAACAGGTTCCCCTCTTCCCAGCTTATCTCCTACGTGTCCCACTTTCTCCAGTCATTCCAAAACATTGACTCCCAGTCAGCTGCAGAGATTTCCCAGTAAACAAAGTTACTTCATGTAGTCACATGCAGGATCCCTAAAGGATTTATTTTTTTAAAGGCTATGATTTATAATAGCCCCTTTTCAAGGACTAGCCATGCTTAGGTGAGGTTAAACCAGCGATTATTCCGAAGTTCTGTTTTCAGTGCAGGCTCTCCGGATGGTTGCTGATTTTGTTCCATTTAAAGCATTTTGTGGCATGAACTCACTTTGTTTCTGCCCACATCACTGCATTCCTGGGATGTTTTTCACAGGCCTTAGCAAGATCATCTGACAGCAACTAGTGAGGTCAATGAACTTTATACACAATTAAACACTTGAAGCTAGGAGAATTAATTGTTATTTTTTTTCCCCTGCAAAGTTAGGGGAGGATACACGGTACGTTATAGTCTGTAACAGAGTCGATGTTATGTGTGGTAATCAAGCTAGTTTCACATGATTTAATGCTGAACAGAGTCAGAAAATGATTGCATCCTTTACATGGGCCTCACAGAGCAGTCACCACCCACACTGTTTATTCAGACTCGGAGCTCTGCCATTCACTGTTTAAGCCAGAGGAGGAAAAAAATCCCTTCGTGAATGCTCTTGAAGCCATGTATTCTCAGTGCAAAGTGGAGCCGGGGGGAGGAATCCAAATAAGGTCCTTTCGATTGCCACGGTTGCAAGGAGATGTGATTTTCTTCGAATCTCCAGCAGCATGGTAAAGGAAGGATTATTTGGAGCCAGGGATATTGAAGGGAATCGAACCAAACATTTGTTGATGCCACTAAAATTTCCGGAGACGGCTGTGCAGCTTTTCTCCTTCCGGCCCTCCCCATCTGTTAGTACCTGAACAAAGGGGTAAAATTATCTCCTCCACTCAGTGTAAAACCAGTACAATTTGCTGAAAAGGCATGTGGTGTTGCAGATTTTGTTAAATTCACCTCTTTCAGGAATGAAAAGGTTTTCTACCGTCTTATGCCTTAACTTTTTGGTAGTAGAAGTGTTTGGGAAGCAGTTCTTTGCTCCCTCATGCCTATCCATCTGTTACAAAGGAAGCCCTAAGCAGAAAAGTTTGCGAGCGAGGATACATCTATGAGAGTCTAGTAAAATTTTATGTGCACCCAGTGATTGTGTTTTTACTTCTTCTATAGCTAAACTGATCTCATCAGGAAGGCTTTCGCTACACTTCCATTGATATTTTCTCTTTTACAGGTCTTTGCATTTCTTCTGCCTAATCCCTTTCCTTTTAAAAAGGGATTCCTCACTTCCCTAGGCACTTACATTTTAAAGTTTCCACAGATCTAAGCCACTCTTTTAAATTTATATCTACAAGTTTCTAAGGTTATAGAAATGCCAAGTATATCATCAGCTAGTCTAGAGACATAAACTGGAACCCCCTCCTTAATTTTATGCAGCAATTAAACTTTTCATTTTAGGTGGTGGATAATCTGAGTGGCAAGCACGAACTGGTTGGTCCCTCATCTGAGACTGCTCCCGTGCTGTACTCTATCCAACACACAATTTTGGGTCCATGAATGGCAGATTTTCTTCATTCTCTCCCCAACTAGTAATTGCTGGTCTGATCTATGGGGTTTTTCCCTTCTAATTTGTTTTGAATCAATGAAACAAGGATTCCCTTGCTTAGTAAACTCACAAAAAAAGACAACAAAAAAGAGTATTTTCCTTCTTAGGATACATAGTGTAATACATAGTGATGTAGAGTTAGAGTGGTACCTTCGTGTTACCTTATTGCCTTGAATCATTTCAAAACCCACTTAGTTTGTGTATTCCCTTGACTGGAACAGTTTTATTCCAAGCTCAGGTATCTCATCCATTTTTCCATTTAAGAACTGATCATGAGATGTGCAATAGCTGCATCCACGTGCTTTTGTTCTTCTTGCCAGACTCTTGCTTCATAAATTAGAGCTGAGCCATGGTAAACCCAAGGATCTGGAATGTCCTCCAGGTTGCCGTCTAAAAATACTTAGGGCATTTTTCCAGTCACCCAATATCTAATAAAGCCCGATTTGTTTCATGCTCATTGTAGTTAAATGCTGTGGGTGAAATTCTTCTTGGAATAGCATAAACGGGGCTCTCATTGACTTCAGTGGGAGCTGCATGTGTGCATCAGGGAATAAAACTTGTCCAAAGTGTTTCCCATTAGGAGGTTGTCGGGCACGTGATCTTACAGAGCACAATGACTATTTCAGTCATTGTTTTCCTTGTTTTCAAAGCTCTTACATAAGGCAGTGCCTGGGGGGAAAGAAAGTTAATTATCCCCAAACAGAAACCCCTTTAGATATAGCAAGGGTTACTGAGGCAGTATTTGTATTTCTAGCATAATGCTGCTTTCCCTCTTGCCTTCAAGATGTGACAGAAATGTTCCTCTCCTCCCGCCAGTGAATACGTTGTTAATACAGAATTCATTGGTACCAGAATTTCATTTGTATTTCCACACTGGGCCATTTGACTACTTTTAACCTGTGTTTGCCTCTTTACTCAGCAGCTGGAAAGTTGCAGTACGCAGTGTTTTGGCTTGGTCAGCTTTGGTCAACCAACCAGTTGTACCTTCAGCCCAGCCCCATGTGTTCTGACTCTCCTTGATAACTGGTGCCCCACCAAATCAGCTGGTTTACAGAGGGAAATTGTTATTTGTTTTGTGAAGTAAGTGAACTTGATCTAGGAGTCTCTGTGGGGTTAAATATCTTTACAGACACAAAATAATCATATTTGATATGGAAAAGTGAGTCACCCAATGGTTTTGGTTTTTTCTAGGCATCGCTGGAATCCTTCCACTTTCCTCACAGAGCTGTCAGCTTTACGGGATCAGGGAGGGGAGCATGAAATCTTTACCCAACTCATACCAACGAGGGTAGTAACTACTTGGTCCAATGGTGCCCTGAGTATATTTAGGTTATGACCCAAACTACAGCAGAGCTCTTCAGAGCTGTGCCTTGAGCCAGCTCTGCCCATGGGCCATGCGTAGGTACTGCCAGGCTCAGCTGGCACGTCCTGCTTTTACATGGCCCCTGTCCTGCCTGTAACCACCTTTTAATTTCTGTCCTCTGTGATCACAGCTCTGTTAGCTCAGGGAGTTGGGAAACTGCTTTTTCTATTTACTTACTGCTT
Source organism: Scolopax mira (assembly GCA_004320125.1). Taxonomy (NCBI): domain Eukaryota; kingdom Metazoa; phylum Chordata; class Aves; order Charadriiformes; family Scolopacidae; genus Scolopax; species Scolopax mira. The sequence goes on from BJBW01004952.1 coordinate 84,211, forward strand.
TTCACAGGCCCTGCTCCACTCATATCTGGCTGTCCTGTGTTACTCTGTACCAGTATGATGCAGGCAGTTGGCATTTTACAGCAAATACTGCCCCAAATTCCAAAAACATTCAGGGAATATGTCAGCAATCACTCTGAGGCTTTGGTACAAGCAGTGGCCACCTTACCCTGGGAAGAGCATCTTGGGTTTTATTGTTGAAGTATTGAAACAGCTTTCAATTCTGCTGCATTTATTGCCGAATCCTGATACCCAACAATATAGGCCAGGAACTGACTTTGGTCACCTGAAGCCTCTTCTGCCTGATAGGGCTTGTTAGGCTTCCCATTGTCAGCTGGAGATCAAAGTCCTTGCAAGCTTGGATTGAGAGTGGGGCTTGTTCATGGTAACATACAGGCCCTTAACTCCTGAGAAACCCTGCTAATAAATGCTTCATTGAAAGGTGCTCTTTCCCCTCAGCTACTTTTCCTATGTGAATAGAAGGCTTTCAAGTCACTTAGAAAGCTCTGCGTTGCCCTCAAAATGCTATAATATGCTAAGAGAACCTCTGGTGAGTCTCTCTATCTTCTGACTCCCACCTTCAAGCAGATACTTGAGCAATGGCTGAAGGCTGTGCTGGAACAAGACCTGTGTGCCCTTTTCCTCCTCCCCCTGGTTTCCTTGGGAAGGAGACAGACACGCGTGAGCCTGGAGTAGTGCAGGATGTGCCCCACAAGTCTCCTTCTCCTGAGGAGGAGCTCAGATTTGGATTGTAACCATGCAGCTCATGTGGACCCAGCTTCGGACACCAGCATGCTGTAAAGGCTGTTATGCACCTCTGCTGGAAAAATCGAGTGAACCTGAGGTGACCTGGCTGTGCTGATGGCAGCACTGGCTGAAGCTTGGCCACAGCAGGTAGCCCAGGTGAGTAGGAGCTTTGGAAGTTTGCTATCCCTACAGGTCTCTGCAAAGGGTTAAGCGTGGGCATTTCTAAAGTGTTTTTCTGAATTGGGATGCTTGCTTGTTTTGGAGACTGATTTATTTCCTCCTGTACGTGTTTGGGATTAGAGCACTTGCTTCCTCTGACTCCTGGTGTCTCTGTGGTCTCTTTGGCCTGTAGCTCTGTGAGGGAGGGATTCCTGTTTTGCTATGAAGCTGGCACAGTAGGGCCTCTTGGCACCACTGCAACCCAGAAGATCAGTAATAATAAGTGGTGGAGACATTTCAGATGCCTTAAATTAAACAGTCATATGGAAAAAGATTTTGTATTCCCCATGGCTGTAACGTGGATGCCTAATAGGGTGGGTCAAGAGGTTCTGTTAGGAGTTGAAGTGCTAGATGTGTGTCTGAAAATCCTTGCTTTTGGATGGCAGAAGCTGGGGGGTGGGGGTGGGGGTGGAGGTGGGATTTAAGACCCCTAATTCTATATAAATATAGCTTTGTGGTTTAATGTGCACAGCAGTAGCTCTGTGGTTTATCATTTACTGAGAACTATGCTTTTCTAAGAAAATGCTCTCTTCCTGGTGCATATCTAAGCCAAGGCCTCCGCTGTCATTTCGTTAACAGTAAGGATTACTCTTTAAAATAACTGTTTAGCAGGAATAAGGCCAAACAATTGCCCGATTCACTATGCAGGTGAGTTTAACAGAAATCGTGTTGACTAAAGCTACCCTGAGCAAGACATCAGTGTTGCATTTGAGTATGTGCCAAGAAAAACCTGAAAGTTCCTAAAACTGGCTACAAGGACAAGGGATTAGCCTGTCCTTCCAAGTCTGTAAATAAGGTCCTCAGGCACTTTTTCCACTTGGGAACACGAACACTGAGTGTTTATGTTTTTTAAAGAAAAAAAATTAAAAAGTCCTGTGATTTTGTAGATTGCAAAGAGTCAGCCTTGCAGTTGCTCAGCTACCAGCATGTGGGTCATTTGATGTTCTTTTCTAATCAGGAATGCATTGTGAAACTGCTGTTCCTTGCAGTGAAAGGTCATGGGATTTTTAATTTCTATTCGCCGTTTGTGTTTTTCTAATAAATCACACCCTCTGATAAACCAAATGACTGAAACCACGGAGCAAATGAAACTTTGAAACAAAACCTTCCCTTTGGCACAGAGTGGATCCTAGAGTTTGCCTGAATTTCCAAAGTAGGTACCTCTTTAATGAAGTTGGTTATTGAGAGGCAGGCTAGATTAAGAAAATAAAGGCCACTCACTCTGTATAGCTGTGTGAGTTTGGGCTGCCAGAATATTTTGGTTTGTTTGTAAGCACGGATATTTAGTTTCAGAATTAGTACAGGGGCCGAGTAATTAACTACCCAAGCTGTTATGACTACCTTCACAATGCAGAAATATATCCGAGTGCAAGTTCCAAAAAATATAGCTTGATATTTGTGACGCTGATAAGAAGCATCTTCTGCTGTATCTGTTCAGGAAGGACCAAAACCATTGCCTTGTTGGTGGGTTTTTATGCAATGCGGCTCCTCTGAAACGCCTCTGTATAATGGATTGTTGGTAGACGGTCCTTTTTTCTCTTCTCTTTCCTCTTTCCCTTCCTTAAAAAAGGAAAAAAAAATCTGACTTTTGAAAACGACAAGGCCTCAGCTCTAAATAATGGGAGTTGAACTGGTGTAAAACTGGAACACAGCGATATTGAATCGGCCTCAGAGCTTCATTTATTGTTCTTTGGGACCCGCGCTGGGACAGAGCTTGGGTGCGGGAGGGAGTGTGGCCGGGCTAGAGCTCCCTGGCTCAGAGCTCCTTGGCTTCGCCTCTCCCTGTCACTCCCCTGCCGCTGAGGAAAATATTTCCATTTGTTCTCTCCAGGTAGTTTATGGCAGTGCGACGTGGCCAGAGAATGCGGCCCTCCCTCCCTGCGAGAGGGGCAGGACGCGTGTCCCTTACTGCAATTGCCTGCTGCTTCTGGTATTGAGCAGGAAGTCTCACTTCTAGCATCTCTGACCTTTTGAGTACTTGTCTTTGCAAATTTAGGGTTCTTTTGATTGGAGAGGGGTTGTTTTTGGATGCTCTGTCAGTTACAACTTAGGGATCTTTCTTTTTTCCTTTAATGGAAAGAAGAGGAAAGGAGAAGACGTGCGCTTTGTTTTGCAGATTCAACTGAGGCACAAAGGGTGCGTTGTTCTGGCCCTCCCGGCCGCGCCGGTAAATATTTTATGTTGGCAAAAAGGACCTGGACCTCAGAAGTCCTGAGCGCTTCTGATTTCCCCGTGCAGGAGCTGGGGCCTGCAGCGGGAGCCAGCACAAAGTCTGGGAGCTGTGTCCGGCCGGGCGAGCGGGCACCGGCAGCCGGTGGGATGCAGCTCTGCCCGGGGTGGCAGGGGAGCTTCCCAGCATCGCTTCCCTGCTGCTGCCTGTTAGGTGTTGGGTAGAGCTCTGGAGGAGATATTTGAGGCTCTGCAAGTGTCATTTGTGGGCTTTCGACTTTTCCCCGTGGTACCCATGGGGAGCCTCCCCCCTTCCCCAATTCGCCTCATGTGCTGCAGCCTTGGGCACGGCGCTGCCGAGGTCTGGCCCTAAAGCTGCCCAGCAAGATGCCCGACCCTGATTGAGTCCCCCAAACCCCACGCACATTTCACAAGCCAGTTTGGAGCAGCAGGGAGCCCTTTCTGTGAGCTGGTGGGAAACCTGCCTTGGGGGCTGGGAATCCCAGCAGCTCTGGTGGGTCCCAGCAGCTAGGCACAGCTGGGCGCGGGGCAGCAGGCGTTGAGCTCCGACCCTCAGCTAATAAGGCCTAAGACAGAAGGATCGGACAAAGGCGGCCCAAATACCGTGTTCGTTTTCTCCTTGCTGTTGTTTCCTGGCAGCCAAAACAATTCCCCGAAGCCAGAGGTGTCCTTTAAAACAGGGCAGTGGGGAGCGCCACGGATGCATCACCTGAGTTCAGAGGCAGCCTCCTACATCTGATGGGCTGAAGAGATTGTGACTCCGACTCGCTCGCACAAAAGAAGCTCGGAGGGTTTGCTTCCTTGCTGGGGAAGCGTCGGTTTAAGCTGCTGTCTTGCTCTTTGCCTGTTCTTCAAGGTTTCGGAGGGAAGAAAACCTTTCCGCAGCAGATGCGCAGCAGAGCTTGGCTGGCGTTTAACCCTGTGTGTCAGCCAGGCATTGCGAGAGAAGAGCAAAGGATATGCTTCCTCTGGTGGGGTGTTTTCGTACGCCCTGTGCTCGTTCAGAGGAACGACTTGCTTTTTAGTTTTCTGTGGAACTGGCTCTCTTACCGTGAAGTGCTTTGCCTGCATCCTCCCCTCCCTCCGGCGTACACCCCTGCGCGCCCGGGATTAGGGCTTGGGGTGCAGTTGTGGTGCCACAGGCTTGTCCAAGGACCTGTCCTCTCCCTGCTGTACACAGGTGCCTCTGCTGTTGCCTCCTGTGGGAAACACAGCAAGATGGGGGGGTCTAGGGGGCGGGGGGGTGGGATTCCTGCTCCCTGGGATAACTGAGATTCCTGGTCCTTATCCACCACCCCAGGAGGGCTGGAGCAGGTTGGGGCGCTTCTGGTCCCTTTCTTGATGGCAGGCAGAGAGAGAGCCCAGCTGTAGGTATCTCCATCGAGGCTGGGAGCGGAGGAGGTAACCATAGATGGCTCTGATTCACTCGGCTTCCTGTCTCTCTCTAAGAAAAGGATGTAAATAGCCAAAAGCCGGGGATTCCAGTGAAAAGAGCAGGCGGGTGCTGTGCCGTGCCGTGCCGGCTGCGGTGCCTGGCCTCGCAGAAGGCCGGTAGTGGTGAGAGCTGGGGTTCTCAGAAGCGGGGGAGGCGCAGGCTGGCGCCGCGCCGCATCGCCCCGTCACATCGGAGAGGCTTCCTGCGGATGGAGGAGAGCGTGGAAGGAAAAACCTCTGCAGCGATGGTGACCTTGTCCCTGACTGCAGAAGGGGTGCTCCCTTGCCTCTGCGCCCAGGGGGTTGGCAGTACCACTGGTGTCCTCGGAGCCAGGCAGGTACCCCTGTGCTGTGGCCAGCCCACAGAGCAGGGCTCTGTCCCAACAGGCTGACAGCTGGAGCTGCAGTGACCTTTTCTTTTTCTTTTTTTTTTGTATAGGAGCTTCATGGCTTGAGGCCACTGGCAGGGCAATGGGGGCAAGCTTTGTGTCCATGCTAGATGCTCATACTCACGCCCATGGGGTGTTGAACAACTCCTTCCCTGTAGAAGTGCAGCCTCTCAGGCCACTGTTTTCCGTGTTCCCAACACAATAGCAAATTATGAGGGTCATATAAAGATTCGGACACCAGTGTCCTGCTACTGTAAGAAGGCTGATGTCAACACTGGCCTCCCCCTCTCAAAGGCATTGGATGGGCAGTCTCCTGAAAACAGCTGTGCCAGAGACACTTGGCAACAAGGTGATGAGCTCCATCCCTGAGCTCATCCTCTCTGCAGTTGTCAGCTGGCTAAGGACATGCCACCAGCCATACCTTCACCTAGCTGGCTCCAAGGCCCTTCCAGCTCTTGCCGTTCCAGCTCAAAAGGAGAGTGCTGAGGAGGCAAATCCAAGTAAAGATGGCACACAGGGGTGTCAGTTTCGTAGCGTGGGCAGGTGTGTACCTGTAACTGGGCTAGCACTGTCAAGAGACTTGGCACTTGTTAGGCACCCACTGCCAGCCAATAGACTTGGGTGTTCACCTGCCATGCTTACCCGTGACAGTAATTTCACTGAATTTCACTGAATTTTTAGAGTTGGAAGGGACCGTAGAGATCATCTAGCCCAACTCCCCTGCTGAAGCAGGATTGCCCAGAGCTAGAGCATGTCACTCAGGACTGCATCCAGGCAGGTCTTGAAAATCTCCAGAGAAGGGGACTCCACAACCTCCCTGGGCAGCCTGTTCCAGGGCTCTGTCACCCTCACTGTGAAGAAGTTTTTCCT